>CM067350.1:2205682-2218182 GCA_034190875.2 Urechis unicinctus
CTGGCGTAAACGGTTTTTGACTGCCCTTCCATGATTGAAGCAAGCTGCAGCAAGCATGTCAACCTACCTCATTATCTCAAATGAGCAGGAATGGATTATACGAACTTTTCTGTCGCAGTGTAAACATACTGACGTCTGTTTGTCAGTCATCATACCCTATATATTGGTTTCAATCATCAAGCAATTCTGCTATCGTTCATGGCATGTACAACAACATGAGGAAAATATGAACCACCTTTTCGCTGTTACTGACTATTAACAAATTCCGAAGCAATTCGCAATAAGAATAAGCTGCTTGTAGACCATCATACCAATTCAGTTATGTTTGGTAACCCTGTGTTAGAGGCATATGTATCAGCCTGGTATAGTGCATCGTTTCTGATACCATTAATTTCATTGCGTCTCCGGAAATTCGATCTATTGAGCATCCGTGGTGTGGGGAGAACATATGGTGAGTGATGGCTCCTCATCTGATGGACAAGTGACTTTGACATGGACTCTCATCAATATGATTTACAGGAACGCTGTGATTCAGCAATGCATGAAAGTGGACTATATATTTTGTTTTGTCGTCTGTACATTGATAATACTGCTGTCTCTATGTGGTTGGCCATCTACAGTGCACCAGTAAAGGTTGCTGGGATCATTTATGACTTGTAAGCGGGGAAGGATTTCTCGTTGTTTCTGCTGACAAGATATATTTCCCCTTCGTTCAGTAAAAGCTGGCAGTGATAGCAATATTCTAAACAAACAATGCTCGCGACCTTAACAGCAAACTCTAGTTATTCTTGCAGTGAATACTTGGACAGCTGTTGTTTAAAATTTCGCATTCTACATTTCTCCACCAAACGAACATCCCTGCGTGCGGTAATGGCACAAAGCTCAGGATTATTAAATAAGCAATGTTCCTCCCGAGACGCAAACGTTTTGCTACCCCTACCGCTAATAGGATTCCTGTTTTCACGAAGGGACGAACAAAACGCAGCGTACATCAAAAAGCCGCAATTCGTTAGACGTCATTAGGCAAGCTATGGCTGGTTTCGATCTATTATGGAGATCTCGCCTGGCTATATATAAATGAATTACGTCTGGGAGATATTGGAGAAATACAAATGCTGCCCTCTTTGACATCAGATCTCAGCCCAAGGTGTTTCTGAATATACCAATTTACAGAACAATATCAGCTAACGGACAACTTCTTCAGCGTATATCTATCTACTAGCCTGCATTTGATTATGTCCGACCAATTTCCAATACCAGTTTTCATCTCAATGTCTTAGCCATTTGTTTTGTTGGCACTTTGGTCCAGCCATGTAGAATATTGCCCCATGGCCGGTGAATCAGAGCGGGGAAATGCGGTCCAAATCAACTTCAACTAGAATACATTTGTTGTTCAATTTATCGGTAGCTGAAGGTTTCCTATCACATGTTTATAGCAGTACTCTGTCTAGCTACACCATTCAAGACGATAAATGATAACGAGCTGATGTCATATTCCCGATTGTGTAAATCAGCTGATTGCTTTATTTACCCCCCCCCCACGAGGCCCTAGAACCATGGTGAACATGCGCCAAAGCTCGCTTGCTATAAACAACTGAAGGTGCGATCTGTTTTGCATTTTAAGCAATGTTATCACATTAACGGTCAGCCTATATCAGCGGCATGTCAGTGGGTCATTGAAGCTCGATGTTGACAAGTAAAATGGTAGGTTACTGCGGATAATATTGGCCTATTGCACACCTATTAGCCAATCCCATCTTAGCCTCATTGACCAGATGGTCGCAAAGCCAAGATAATGTATGATATTGCTCTTGAACAAAATCAGGAAAGGCGGGAAAAAAAGCATTCGATAAATGTCATTAGCCATGCAATATTAATGCTCGTTCACACCCGTAATGCCATGAATCCTTCTCTAAAGTAAATGATTATCGTACACTGTATTTAGCATAAGTTGACCATGAATAACCACTGGAGAACCTGCGATTGATTTTGTCAATCCTGGGCGTGTACCCATATATAATCATATATCTGCTTACTTACGTATATGAACTTAATTTGCAGCTTACCGGAAGCACTGCCTGACTTGCCATGGACAAATTCATGGCATGTTTGGTACCTGGTCTATACAAGGAATTTCTTCATATCTTTAGAGCTAATTGTTTCTACATTTACACGTATATTGGCGCTCCAGAAATCATGTCGAATACAATGACGATAGTATAGTGAACTCGTCTCCATCATGATATGGATTGTGGAAGAACGTCTCCACAAAAAAGCTATAATTTCCTGGAATTTTCGACGTGCTCCCCTCGTTTTGACGTTTATTCATCCATATTCAATCAATTGTTTTAGGCATCGCATTATTTAAATTGTCCTTTTTAATGTTTTATGCATTTTATTTATCTGAATTGATGTACAAGTTGAAATACTGCTATTCCAACTGCCGATTACCTATACATTGAGTGCGATTGCATCACAACGAGTACATCTAGAGTAGTTCTAGTCTTAGATTTGTCACAGATGAATCGCCCTTTTTACATTTGAAGACAATATACGAATCGTTTGGAATTGCCTTAATAAATCAAATAATTTAGTGCGTCTAGATACAAAGCGAGTTACAGCTCGGTATTATTGGGGTTTTATGTCACTAGCGAAAACTAGTTGATTGCTATGGTAATTGAGGTGGATGATTGAGATGCTTGAAAAGTACCCCTTGGATGCTAGCGACCTCCTGAGACGATGGTCAAACATGATACGTCTGAGCTACCCGGTCGTATGCGATCGATTGGACCGACATTTGAGGTGATAATCCGTTCCAAGAGGAACCAGTCAGACTTGCTCACTTTGGGATGGAACCATCGACTTGACGGTTGAAACGATACAGCTAACCACTTAGCCACGTAAAACGGATAATAAAATGTGATACTTTAGGCCTCGCTTACTCCCAACTACTAAGGGGTGTCGAGACGCAGGTGAGTGAGGAGGATAATAATGTATGAGGATCTTTCTCAACCAGGTCACCACTATTTATCATTGCCTTTCATTTTAAGGTCTGTCAAGATGCACTTCCTCAATATGCCATGGTAACTGGGGTCTGCCTCTGACGCAATGACCGACAAACGTGTGTATTGATGATACTATTTGCATTAGTGTACTATTACTTAGGTAGCTAATTAGCACTTGTAGCCACGTGTCAATCCATGCGAAAATAACCACACACTTAGTGCAAAACGCATCTTTGCCGTACGAAATATGCTGATATATTTATATGAAGCACGAATTATGACACCAGCAGCTTGTTATGAAATACAATTCAGCAAGCTAATTGGCTGGGGAAGGTTTGCTTCAAAACTTCACGCAAAGTTAAACATCATTATGATATATACTGAAAATATTGGGAGTGATTAAACATTGGCGAAACTTACAGAAGTTTGGAACTACAGCATTTACATCACATTTCGAGTGGATTCCATGAACGGTAATCAATGTGGTGGACATAATCCTTAAAATAGGTACATTATTCCGCATCTGATTCTTTAGCATAGCGACTAGATTCCATTTGTACTTCACCCAATAGCGATTCATAAACATGTCGAACCATTATTCCCTGACACGTTCGTGATTACTGATTGTGACATAGTTATCCAACATTGGCCTCAAACGGATCGTAATGATACTGACAGTCCTCCATGTAATGTGAGTACGTAGACATAGAAAACCTGCATTCCCCATAAGCATCAGAGCGACGCAGCACGTGCCATGAAGTGCGTAATATAATACGAAATAGCACAATTTCTTGTCTCTATCATTACAACGTTTTAAGTTAACGGGATAAATGAGGTGACCGGTCGTTTGATCACACATGACACTGTCTGGCTTCCATAGAAGCACTGCCTATAGCACTTATCTTACCCCACAGAAAACATGACCGCTGTGCTTCTTTCAGACGCATTGCCAGAGCGTTGCAGTTCGACTGCACTTGAGAACCAGAGGAACTCCTCATTTATAGACTGCTTTGATTACTTATATAGCTGAACTCAATGCGTATGCCTCTTGTCCATGATCCGGTGAACTCGTCCATTTCCCTTGTTACATCTTGGATATTTGCAACAATTTAGAATCGTGTCGTTCCATGTACCCTGACTGTCACTCGCCACTTGCTCGAAGACTTATACACTTTTATAGCTATTTATTCAAGTGACCCGTACCAGCCATATCCTCGAGGGGTGTTCTTGAACCAAAGGCAGGTATTTGTCAAAATCACGGGTCGTAACAAGTTAGTTAGTTGATGGGTGTGCTAGTCTCGTAATGGTCAGATTCACTCTCACTGAAGCAGCGGAGCAGTACAAGACGTTGAATTAAGTATTAAAGTACGCCTATGAGAGTACAATAGTTTAGTGCATTTTCAGCATGCAGTTTGCCAAGAGCTGCATCGGTGATTTTGACCATATCTGTACCTTTGCAGCACCAGCAGTACGCTATGGGCACAGCTTCACATGATACATAAACTGGTCACAAATATGATTGATGGGCTGGTTCTTAATTTATCTTGATATGTAAGTGACATTATGGTTTGCAGCGGCTAAGCAAATTATAGATTATGAAGTATACCCAAAGGCCAGAAGTTACCAAGTCCTCCATCGTTAAGAAGGTATCACTAATGTAAAGAACTAGACGGTGCCAGATACATAGCGAAAGGTTTTACACGAGGCAAATATAGCAATAAGCCGTGTCTGCAAATGTCACAGAACGCCTTTCCTATTGTAAAGCCCGATGACAGGCCCTCTCATATCAATGGATGTGGATACTGATTCTACATATCGAACCGTTGCGTCGGATTCACGATCTTAAAACTATTAAGCAGAATATACTTTAATGTGTCATTATTTTCATATTGTAACGTGTTTGATAAATACAAGATATCTGTCACGCGAAAAAAACATAATTCCCAAAAAAAATCCATTCGCATTTCAGGCTGTTACTTGATTTGCTATTGATCAGAATATGATTCCTAGAATAAGTTGGCTATGATTAGACGTGCGGCATGACGCTATAGCTTTTCACATTCAAACAATTTGTCATGGGCGTGAATCCTTTCATTTCTATTCATTCGTAGGTTGCGGTTGATTATTCAGTGTAAGTATTATGGCAACATATGTTACACTTGACCGAATAACAAGTCCGTAATATTTGAGAGATTGAAAGCAATATACCGCGGCACTGGGTATAAATGGCATTACAATGACGAATTCCAACGGCCTTATAGCCTAAACAGCACTGCCATGTACGACGGCTGTACCTTCACGATGCTAGTAACCAGAGTGTAATAAAGCACGCCAAGCGACTGAGATTACAGTGTGCAATACTTCTTCTTGAGAGCGCTCGTATTTTCTCGCAATGAGTAAGGCAAGAGTACCTTGCATTGCGCTTAGTGCAAAGCGTTGTTGATTACGGTGAGTTAATCGAGAGCTATGATGTGCAACGCATACGAGTTTTCATAACTTAAATGGGCTCTGTTCCTCTTCCTTATAATTTGCTACGCCGAACTGCAGGCGGTAATTACAGCGACACGCTAATTAAAATAACATTATTGCATTAATACGGGACAACAGGGGGTGAAGTGGAAGAAGCCGCAATTAGCAACACACGACGATGTGAGGTCAAAAATGGTCACGATTGTTGAAGGTGCAAAGGATATTTAGACAGATAAACTAAATGGCCCCGGTCTTTCAGTTGCGATCGTGTTCAACAATTGCCAAAATTTTGTGACACTTTTTGCAGCAAATGCTTATTGCAGCGGCGTCATACCTATAATGCATGTTATTTTTAGCTAACGACACATTGGTTACAGCAAAACAAAACAAGCAAATCGCATCAGCTGTTAAGGATTACCTCTATGAATCCCAGGGCATTATATCATAGTCGTTCAGCTGGTGCCATGGTCAATGATTAATGCTCGTGACCCATTCTAGAAACAATTAAACCATAATTAATAACTCCTTGAGTAAATAACGCATAGGTTTTCATGCCTCGTCATTTTTGCGAATAAAAAATGCCTATTCAATAGATCACTGCTTATGCCAGAATTGACTCACGACTAATGCAGCTAACTAAGACAGCAATTAACTTAACGGAAATAGGACTATCACTAACGCGCAACTGCTAGTCGGTGAAATGAAATTCTCCATCCTTCAAAACTAATTACTTCAGGAGCCCTACCGGTTATCAGTTCACAACGCATTAGATCAGGTATAGAATTCTCCCTCTTGAAACTCTTGTTGGTGATAGCCTTGACATACAAATTAGAGTACAGTCACAGTAAGACTGTGGCGATATGATGACATGTACTGAGCGCTGAGGTCGAAGTTATCCCAATGTAATGGGCAATCATCCTGAAAGTGTTAACACTAGTGGGGCAAAACTTGCACTTGATTTGAATGTCGTTAACTGGTGAAAGAAGCTTCCTCTTATTTATTACGAAGCTTTCTTGCCAACGATGTACTTCTCCAAATACTTATTGCGGAAACGGGGCAAACTACAAGGGAGCAGACCGAAAATGTTTTACCCTCGCAATGCAATCATCGAAACTTAACGGCAACTTATGGGCGTTAAGATTATATCGGTAACGTGCGTCTCATAAATAGCACTTACGCCACAGTAAATCTGCATAAGACTGTCGGAGCAGACCTTCTTAATTGAATGCAAAATGACAGAATATTCCCTCTGCATCTGATTGTTTTAGAAAAATGCACGTATGATATCGTGCAATTGCCATTTGTAATGCAGGAAAGGATCCGTGCTGTTACATCAAATAGTGAGTAACTTAGTTGGCCAGCATAATTTAATGTTCAATATGCCGGTGTTTCAAAAATTAGCTTTCATGATTTAGGCTGGATCGCTTGCTAAAAACCACGAGGCAATAGTCAAGCGTGCCCGGTGCCATCATGAGATAAGCCCTGCAAAAGAGCATTTGTGTGACCATAACGCAGTATTTATGGTGGACTCGACAGCTTATTTTATGCTGTTTTACGTAATCCCTCGTGGGTAAGCTTCTCCGTTGCATTATGCCATTAGCCAGAGATGGTATGTTTTTTCAGTGATGGTACTTAACTCGTAGCCGCATATGTCATCGCTATACTTATCATTCAGCTTCTGATTGGGACCAAGTTCTCGTTGATTTCACCTGGACCATGGTAAAGCCACATTGTAAACATATCACACATCATATTTCCAGTAGACAACTGACGCGTTCGTGGCTCTTAGCATTGTCGCAATGCAGGTGATGAGAGGTTTATTTGGACCATAGAAACCGTCGTGACAGGTAACCCCCAATACATATACATTAAGATCATGAGCTTATTGTTCCCATGTTTGAATAAAACAGCTGATGCTATGGTAAGTGTTGTAACAGCAAGGGTTTGGATTGTAATGGTCAATGGCCGACAATTACATGAAAAATGCAGACAATTCTTGCAATTACGTTTCCATACTATTTACAATTGCCAGTAATTCCCTAATACATTACATGTAAGTGCAATTTTTTTGTGCTGGTATGCCACAGTGAATACGGAAAATATTGCTCACCGATCGGTTCCTTGCGGAACGAGCGTTGACCACTTCCAAAACACTGTCGAATTGCCCACAATAGAGTGTGTTATCGATTGCAGAGCACATACTATCAACAGTTAAGACATTCAAACACTTACAGGCATCTGTCCGTAATAACAAAGTCACTTCTGGCACAAGCCATTTTTTATCGCAGCCAACATGATTGACTCGGAATGGCTTTGTTGATGAATCAAACATTTTTGCTGTATTGAGCATATATTGTAATATTATAAGGGACGTGAGTTTGTCTATCGACATGCGGCGTTTATTGGTTGCCATCATTATGCAATTATGCTGTCGTGTATAGCAATGAACACCATTACGTTTGGTATTGATTATTAACCAATGCCAACTTCAATAAGAAGGAGGTGACGGAAGGTGAAGAATGAGTCATTTATCTTAGTAACATACAATATAATTGATCGCAATCCCATGATATCTTAGTTGATTAACTTGAGATTGTTTTTCCGCAGGATTGGTTGCATGATGGTTGTTACCCCAATAATAGGGCACGAGCATTGCTCTCTAGCCATCGCGCCAACTGAACGGCAGTGAGTTTAGGCATAGCAATCTGGCTTTTAAAACGTTGAACCTTAACATGTGATACATATTGCCTGTTTCTTCTCTGACTGCTAAAAATGTGTGGTTAGCAACTCTGTGAGTACTGACCCACCATAATCACAGTCACCTAGCGTGCTTTATGTCACTCTGAAGTCGTCAAATCAATCTTGAAAAAAAAGTGTTGACTGGTATGAGTAATTACAGCCGTCGTATCATGCAGTGCATTTGCAGCAATAACGCTTTTGGAAGCCTTTGTTGGAAGGCCAGTTATCAAGAGTTTTCCAGTATATGGCTTTCAATCCCGTAAATCTTGCTGATCTGTCCCCCGGACAAGTGTAACACATGTTGCCTTAATACTTGAACTGTATATGCAAGGTATGATCGAGCCGTTATGCAAGGATTCACGTTCACCACCAATCATTCGCGAGTGGGAAGAAATAGTGTCGTGCAGTTCGTCTTATGATAGTCAGTTTATTAAAGGAATTCTATTCTAATCAGTAACACGATATGTAACCTGTCTTTAATGCGAGTGGGCTGAAAATGACAAGACTTACACTATATTGAGCCAAGATTATGTATGAACGAAGCCTGGTCACGCAATTAAATATATGCACGGATCAGTAAGTCTCACTTAACGGAAATTGTCATATATAAATGAGAAATACTACACACATGTTAATGGCGTCATACGACGTGCGACTGTATTGTTCTGAGGAAGTCTGCGTGTAATAGATATAAATCATATATTAAGTAGCCGTGCGCCATATGTCAATAGACTACAGTAGTTGTACACCATATCCTTATGGAATGGAGTAGCCATTCACCATATTTCATTGGACTGGAGTAGCTGTACATCATATATCAATAGACTTGAGTGTGCAGGGTACATATTTGTATTAATTTGAGTAGCCATACACCATATTTCAATGGACTAGAGAGTCTGTACAACGTATTTTTATAGACTGGAGTTGCTATCAACCCTATATCAACAGACTGGAATAATTGGTTTTCATTTTTCAATAGATTGGAGTAGCGGTACACCAAAGGACTGAAAGGAATACCGACTGTCAGAGGACTTCATGTATGATTCGAGGCTGTTTACTTGCTTGATAAGAAAACATTGGTTTATTTTTTTTTATTCTATAAGCTTCACATGGACAATAATGGCTCTATCAGTTTCGTTTTAATAGACCATGTAAGTTAATTATGGTCTGCAAGGAGCCATCAATACAGACTGGGTCCATGTGTAATGTGGGGAGTGTCGAAAATGTACTTTGTATTATTTGTTTTAACAACTCGTGTGTCTAAAGTCACGAAGGGCTTCATTTTATATTACTAGTTGCCATCAATAACAGAAGGGTCTATATGTAATTTGGAGAACAGTACATAGATGTTGAACAAGTATTTGTTAACTAACTCAGGGGTCAAAGATCTTAACGGGCTGATTATAGATGTCTATTTAACATCAACATTATAGGGGTCCGTATATATTTCGGTAAAGCACGCTTGTTTTTATAAACAAGCATGCCATTAAAAGATATTCTCTTTTGGAGAGATTTACAAGTTCTTCACATGGGTCAAAAGTCATAATGGGCTCTTTGTTTCGATGGCAGGGAAACATCAACATCATAGGGGTTCATATATTATTTAGGACAGCTAGCTGGCTTAATAAGGATATATGCCTTCAAAATAAAAAAAAATAATTGCTCTACTGGGTAGGCAAGGATATTTATTTTACTAAATAACTCAAGGACAAAGGTAGTAATGAGCTAGGTTTGTTTGGCAAGAAGCCATGCATAATTTGGTTTATAACGAAAGTGCTATCAAAAGTTATTCTGTTTTGGTTTTGGACAGGACAAGATGTTTTTTCCTATTAACTCAGGGGTAAAAGGTCATGGTGGGGACGGATTAACATCGGTGTAGTTCACGTGAAACTTAGGGATGGCAGCTTGTTTAATAGGAAAGGATCAATCAACTGTTTACTAGCTGAAGCTGAGGTATATGAATAATCGAATGGGCTTTTAGTAGCAGTACACAACATTTCAATTTATTGGAGATGTTGTACACCATAGCTCAATGAGGTGCAGTAGCTGGACTTGAATAGCCTAGAACTATATTTCAATGAACCTACTACCATAAACCAATGACTAGAATGAACTACAAGGCAATGTAGTATTCATACACCAACTGCCAATGAACTGGATTAGTCATACACTACATTTCAATAGACTAGAGTTGCGTAAACAAAAAAAGGAAGGACCTTAGTAGCTTTACTTTACATTTGGATATCTGTTCAGATGCACCTTAAAATGGACTTGAGCAGCCTTACACCATATGTCAGATGGGGAGGATTAACCTCGATGTTCACACTATTATATAATGCTGATATAACACAGAAACACTGATAATCTGATTTATGCTGTAAACAGAGTATTGGAGTTCCGTTTTCAGCGGCTCGGTTGAAATATCACTTAACTATAAAAGCTGCATCTAAGTCTCATGACAAGTTTAAGTGCCATCAATACCTTTGTATATATAGTAAATAAAAGGAAATTTGAGAGCAAATAGCTTTCGACTGAAGCTTTTTGGGTGTCTTCCAAATCGGTCAGGTTGACAGGCTTCTGTTTAGTTCTGACCAGCTAGCTATACGCTGAACAACACGGAGCAGTGGAGGCAGCATCACATAGCGTTATGAACCCAGTCTTCGCTCTTATAATAAACGTTTTAATAATTTATTTTCGCATTGTTAAATATTAACAGCAATCATGCATACCAGCCGAGAAGTTTAGCAACAGGGCACTTATCAAAGTATGTGCATGTAATATAATGGTGTGTCCAACTGCATATGTTCATGCATCTATTCACAATTTGCTTCGAGTGTCAAACTGACCTCCAATTGATTTATTGTGCATTCTTTAATACATGTTTTATCTGTTCGTTTGACAGAGCATCATTTTCTTGCCTTTCATTAGATTTATTTTGAGAATTTAACTGAATTTCATCTTTCTGAGTGAATGATATAAATCCCCTCAGGACACCATAATTAAAACATGGATTAAACAATCGTTAAGTTTTAAATATATCACCTTTATTCAGTTTTCTATAAAGAATGTATCCACAATATAGGCATTCAGAGTTGATTTTTTAACCAAAACAAACCGCCCATCCATCAATAATTAATGTTACCTTCATTCATTGACCACTGATGGCAACTTTAAAATTCTCTTTCTGGGTGCTGAGATGACAGGCATCGACTAGTGCCCACCAGGAAGGTTGTTATGGAGCTTAGCATTGATAAATATACTCCAATTCAATGCTTGGCTGCTCCCCTGGGTTCGCTTTTGGGCATCTCCCATGTTCACTTAAACACTGATAAAATGGTGTCTCATTCACATAAGCCAGCTCTCTTCTGTGACAAAACATTCACCAGACGTTAAGAATAAGTCTACAGCCCAGAGAGCATAGTTCAGTAATCAGTAACAGGGCTGGAAATTAACTAAAATGGCCACCCGACCTGACCTGTCCCGATGACGGGTGGCCACTTTAGATGTCAACCGGCCTCAAGAAATGCTACCAATCCAAACAAAAAAGATGCCATGTTAAGCGAACCCCAGGTCAATGACATACTGGGCTGGTGATAAGAACCCCAGGCCAGTGTCACGATGGGCTGGTGATAAGAACCCCAGGCCAGTGTCACGATGGGTTGGTGATAATAACCCCAGGTCAGTGTCACGGCGGGCTGGTAATAAACAGAATCTCAGGTCTGTGTCATGCTGGGCTGGTGATGAGGAGGTGATATGAATTGCAGATAGATACAAAGCAGATTAAGTGTACAACAATGTGACACTATACACAGGTGCATACATCATATCTGCAGGACCATCAATCAGGACAAGTTGGAGCTTAACAGTCATACCGGGTAAACAGAACCTCTGATAAAAAAAATTCTACTTAAACAGACTGATGAAGCCAAATTCACACACAACAAATACAGATATTACTCATTGTTTTGGTCACAGGATATGATACAAAAGAGTAGCCAAAACATTTGTGAAGCCACAACATTAGTGAAACCAAAACACTGATGAAACCACAACATTGATGAAGCAACAACAATGACAAAGCCATAACACTTATGAAGCCACAAAATTGGTGAAGTCACAATATTGGTGAAGCCACAGTATTAGTGAAGCCACAATATTGATGAAGCCACAGTATTGGTGAAGCAACAACATTGGTGAAGCCATAAAAAAAATGTGAAGCCACATTATTGGTGAAGCCACTGTATTGGTGAAGCCACAATATTGGTGAGCCACAATATTGGTGAATCC
>CM067350.1:2223182-2325575 GCA_034190875.2 Urechis unicinctus
AGAAAAAAGTTATTCAAAAATGCATGTTAATACTAGGGTACATTATGACAGTTTCTTCATTACCAAAAAGTACATCCGTATTATTGATTTCACAGATAAGTAAAACGTTAACAGCTCGATAGAATTCTGGATCCGCTGAGCGCAATATATTTATGAAGCACCGTTCGCGAGGGAGAGTAGAGAAATTGTGCGAGAATTGATGACATATTATCTGCCAAAACACGCACGCGTAGTTTTTTGGAAAGATTACACCAATTCATCGGCAGGTTCGCATTCTGATCAAGTCGTCAAGGGCAAAATGTAAGCAAATTGTGTTGCTATTTTTCTCATTGTACCCTAGTAGCATATTCCGTGATAACAGCTTGCTGTCACCCTTGTGATCAATCAATAAATAGTTAGGTACGGCATATAATATTTTATTGGATATTTCAGCATGGTTCCTTATCCTTGATGCAACACCATTCCATGAACTCCTTCGAGCAGACCGAGGCTCGTGCGTCTTCAATGGATGTTGGCAGTACTCCAAGTCTCAGGGCAGCCGGTTGTCAAATAACGTTGTGGCAAACCTAGAATTTAGCATTATGTATGTATGTATGTATGTATGTATGTATGTATGTATGTATGTATGTATGTATGTATGTATGTATGTATGTATGTATGTATGTATGTATGTATGTATGTGTATGTATGTATGTATGTATGTATGTATGTATGTATGTATGTATGTATGTATGTATGTATGTATGTATGTATGTATGTATGTGTATGTATGTATGTATGTATGTATGTATGTATGTATGTATGTATGTATGTATGTATGTATGTATGTATGTATGTATGTATGTATGTATGTATGTATGTATGTATGTATGTATGTATGTATGTATGTATGTATGTATGTATGTATGTATGTATGTATGTGTATGTATGTATGTATGTATGTATGTATGTATGTATGTATGTATGTATGTATGTATGTATGTATGAATGTATGTATGTATGTATGTATGTATGTATGTATGTATGTATGTATGTATGTGTGTATGTATGTATGTATGTATGTATGTATGTATGTATGTATGTATGTATGTATGTATGTATGTATGTATGTATGTATGTGTATGTATGTATGTGTGTGTATGTGTGTGTGTGTGTGTGTGTGTATGTATGTATGTATGTATGTATGTATGTATGTATGTATGTATGTATGTATGTATGTATGTATGTATGTATGTATGTATGTATGTATGTATGTATGTATGTATGTATGTATGTATGTATGTATGTATGTATGTATGTGTATGTATGTATGTATATGTATGTATGTATGTCTGTATGTGTGTATGTATGTATGTATGTATGTATGTATGTATGTATGTATGTGTATGTATGTGTGTGTGTGTGTGTGTGTGTGTGTGTGTGTGTATGTATGTATGTATGTATGTATGTATGTATGTATGTGTATGTATGTATGTATGTATGTATGTATGTATGTATGTATGTATGTATGTATGTATGGTATGTATGTATGTATGTATGTATGTATGTATGTATGTATGTATGTATGTATGTATGTATGTATGTATGTATGTGTATGTATGTATGTATGTATGTATGTATGTATGTATGTATGTATGTATATGTATGTCTGTATGTATGTATGTATGTATGTATGTATGTATGTATGTATGTATGTATGTATGTATGTATGTATGTATGTATGTATGTATGTATGATAAACTCACGAAATGCAATTCCCATGGTATAAATACGTATTTTTGTGCCATTGCTCATTTACTGTGATAATTGACCAATTTCCATGTGACCTTTTGCTGTGAATCCGTATTCGTTCCTAAGCACACCAACGCCACCTATGGTATTTATGGTTCAGATACAATTTGCTGCATTGGATTCCCAAAATTGACTTCAGCTTAAATGTCACAGCGGTCAACCTCGTTGAATGCATTATTCCCTCCCACATGTGATGATTTAATCCCTGTGTACAGAAAACGTCATGTAAGGTTTTCGCCGAAGCTGAGCACAAAGCATTGCGCAACAAAATGCTGTGCTCTGTGTTATATTTGACCAAACACTTCTTCTTTTATCTAAATATATTTTCCTAAAACTGCTTTCGTGGTTTCCACATCGACTAAACATAGCAAAATTATCGGCACATATCATCTACTCTCTAATGGAGTAACTGGCATGTGCAATGAATGCCAACCACATCTTGCACATAACATTGCGCAAAACATGATGTACTACCTCATATAAATAAGCACATGTAGGAGGACCATAATGAGCTGGCTGTTATTGGTGGCGTTATTGGAGTACCAGGGGGTTTATGTTGACTCGCTGGCGTTATTGGAGTACCAGGGGGTTTATGTTGACTCGGTGGCGTTATTGGAGTACCAGGGGGTTTATGTTGACTCGGTGGCGTTATTGGAGTACCAGGGGGTTTATGTTGACTCGGTGGCGTTATTGGAGTACCAGGGGGTTTATGTTGACTCGCTGGCGTTATTGGAGTACCAGGGGGTTTATGTTGACTTGCTGGCGTTATTGGAGTACCAGGGGGTTTATGTTGACTCGGTGGCGTTATTGGAGTACCAGGGGGTTTATGTTGACTCGCTGGCTTTATTGGAGTACCAGGGGGTTTATGTTGACTCGCTGGCGTTATTGGAGTACCAGGGGCTTTATGTTGACTCGCTGGCGTTATTGGAGTACCAGGGGGTTTATGTTGACTCGCTGGCGTTATTGGAGTACCAGGGGGTTTATGTTGACTCATTTGAAGGCGGCTTCATCTATAACTTTGCCTTGACTATTTGTTAAAGTACTTACAAGATCCCTATTGTATCATTGTGATTTTTGGCTGATTCTGTATTTATTGAACAATCCATCAGGAGAATAGATGGCCTGGATTAAAAAGACATTTTCATGTTCACTCTGGGTTGTTAAGCAGTAGATGAGAAGTAATAAATAGCAATAAATAGTAAATTATGGTTGGGATGCAGGATGCAGAAGTGATTGAAGCAATAATTCCGGTATGGTTATGGAGCTGTACTAAGTCTGTTCTGGTTCTGCCACGGCGACCACAACCAATATGATTGGTGCCTGTATATCTTAAAAGGTAGATGTTGGGTTACCTGCAAGATGAAGGTCTGAGGCCGTTGGATATATCATTTGAATTGATATAATAAATCCGCAGCGTATAAGTTTGCATGGGACGCATTTAGTAATCGTGTCGCCCCATCTCATCAATACTCAAATCATCCCTCAATGGGTGTGTACAGGCATGATTCATCGATACTATATATGGAAAGCGGGAACGAAATACCGGCCATAATAAAGATTTCATTAACCACTGTCGCTGTGTATTAGGCAAAACGAGGAGGAAGCCCACTCTGCAACGTGGCCTATATCCTTTAATAGCGATGTATATTTGCAGCGGATGATGCACGTGCTTCTTCTCATTATGTGGTATATCCATTGACCTATGTAATTACACAAATATCACAGCCTCTACCACCTGATTTCACTAAAGCACATCCATGGTCTATATTGCTATTGCATGTGTAACTTTTGCTACTTAAACGCTCGAGATTGCATCCAGTTGCTCTTCTAGGTGCGTTGTACGTGTGATTTTGTGTATATGATGACAGTTTAATGACAAATAAAACGATAATTATTACCACTGTATTCGAACCAGATATCCATAACTTACATCGTCTATCTATCTATCTATCTATCTATCTATCTATCTATCTATCTATCTATCTATCTATCTATCTATCTATCTATCTATCTATCTAGCTATCTATCTATCTATCTATCTATCTATCTATCTATCTATCTATCTATCTATCTATCTATCTATCTATCTATCTATCTATCTATCTATCTATCTATCTATCTATCTATCTATCTATCTATCTATCTATCTATCTATCTATCTATCTATCTATCTATCTATCTATCTATCTATCTATCTATCTATCTATCTATCTATCTATCTATCTATCTATCTATCTATCTATCTATCTATCTATCTATATCTATCTATCTATCAATCTAGCTATCTATCTCTATGTGGCGAAGTTATTCTCTGCTATTCAATCGCAGAATCTTATACATGAATATACTGAGCCAATGTAGTATTCGAAGACATTGTAAACACATATCTCCATTCAAACTAGCACCATCCCTTCCACTTACAACAGAAACTGCTTCATCGTGATTGATGCATAACCAATAAATGTATCAGCCATAACAACACTAAATTAGGTTCCTGTTACGTCACAGAACATGCATAGTTTTAATTCAGCAGCAGGCAATCTGGTCGCTAGGATACTCTTGTAAGAGTGACACCATTATCGATGCCCGCCATGTTATTGTGCTTAATGTTCAAACTCTGTATAGTAGACACAAACAGCCCATAAATCGAGAAGTGATTTTTAATATGTATAAAGTAACCGTTCGTTCACATTGGTTAGGCTTCGGAGACATCTAACACATCTACAATCGGTCGATTAGCTGGCAAATACGCGATTATATCTACATTTGTTTATCACATGATGTATGCGTCGGTGTACGTGAATTATGATACTGTTCATAATGAAATTAGGTAATAGGTTCATAGAGCGTTATGCGACGTCTGATGAAACACAGATGGTGATGTGGTAAACAGGAAATTGTCTGAATCCTATTTCGTGGCAAACCATTGCTTTGGGATAAACCTTCAAATGCAAAGCATCTTTATTTACGAACGCAAAAGCTATTGGTCGGTGCTCTTTGTTATTGACCGAAATATTTCTGAATTATTCAGTATTGAGAAGGGCAGGATAAGCTGGAAATAACAAGGCATATTTTGTCTTGCTGTTTTTGTAGTGATTGCGCAAAGATTAATGTATGGTTCATTGTTTCGCAGTGCAGTGGTATAGTTTTGGGCTACACATCAATGCGGCCTTTTATGAAATGAATCAGCCCTGAGTAATCAATGTAGTGAACAGCTCCCTCACAGGATTAAGGAAATGTCGGAAGGCTCTTGCAAAGGGTGATTAAACGGAGTAGACAAAGCTCGAAATATACTGTTTCCTGGACATCAGTGCTGATGTTTTGTTTTGATGGTGATGGTAAAAAAAGAATTCTCCATTTGCTATGACTAAAACACTGTTTTCTAGTTTAGCTAAATTTTCTAGTCTAAATTGGCTGTGATCTCACCCTTAAGACGAAACGAGTGTAGACTGTTAAAACATTATTGCTCCGACCCATGTTTTTAAGCTTTTCCGTTTCACGTGTGACGGTACGGCATCCACGTGTTTATGCACACAACGTCGAAGTCAGATGGTTGCATTTCGTGTTTTGTACGAAAAGGAATTATTATATTGAATCATTAGCATGGTACAAATCGTTCGCAAAATAATACAATGCACGGGCTTTTAATTGAGCGACCGCTCTTGTTTACATTTCTCTATCTTTAAATACTGGGCCGATTGCTGCGGAACAGCTGTGAACAGTTCAAATGCGATAGCGCGGGGTCTGTCAAATAGGAAAAAACCGTCGCAACTGATTTTATGTTTATTCGCATAACAGAAAATATTCAAAAGCTTCTTGCCAGCGCAAATTGTTCTGCAACAAAACGCATCGTATGTTGCTGTTATCTTCATTATACTCTGTTTACCACATCCCAAAACAAACGCTTGCTTTCCCCCTGATACCACAAATAACTTACCAGTATTAATCAGTAATGGACAGGGTAAAATGATGGACTTCGCCTTGTTGATATATATGTATACTGAGCAGCACATAAATATGTTTGCTACAAATGGAGCATATTTGAAATAAAACGCCATCCGATTTGCAATCGATGCAGCAACATATGGCTCACTATAGTCTATCGTTTTTCGGTTGAGACCGTGTCGCTTTAAAAGATTTATTTTTGAGAAAATGGGGCCATTGAGTAATATCGGTCATGCTTGCGCGCTCATTGGTTTCAATCCGTGTCGTCGCATATCTACATAATCTATGAGCTGTAATAATGATTCTGCCATAATGTTTTTAGGCACTGCTAACATTGTACAGCCCTACGTCGTTTTTAGCAAAACATTTAGAGGAACAATTAGGAAGCCTTACATTTGGGTTGATGCTCTGTTACATGTTTTACGTTATTCGACCAAAGCGACCAATTATCTATAATCAGTAAATAAATATCCCTCCCGAAGTCGCTTTAGAAACCATTTTGCATGTGCAAGGATCAAGACTTCGCCACATTTGTGCCGCGCTTTGTTGTGATAATGTGCAAGTTGCAGACATTATGACAAAACAATACTTTGTGAGATTAGTGGACAGGATATAAGGAAACTATTTGCAGTTTCAGGCTTATAGCTGCCGTTAATTCAAGGAGCGATTATCATCAATGATCATGATTGTAGTTTAGTTGGGTAAGTTATCATAGGTTGACTACTGCAAAAATAGATGTCTCAATGACCCAATGATTGTCCAAGTATTAGGAAATTTAGTAGCAGCTATCGTGTTAACCGTATTGTCATAATCTGGAATCCCCTAAAGCAGCTTATACAATACTCGATGACCACCAGGATGATCTCGTCCTTCGATCGCGTGACTTACATAGAGATGAACACACAAAAGACCCCCGAGGTAATTCCGTCTGGTGTCAGCTTCCATCTTCCATCATTATTCAATATACGCGGGCGTGAACTAAACCGCCATGTCTCTAATTTACAGAGATGGTAAGTACAATGCAAGAGTAATACGATGTGGTATACGATTACACACGCCAAATCGAAACATAATGATATCACCATAATGGCAAAACAGCAATTTCCATCTATTTTCGGACAACTACTCAATGTTATGTAGCAAAGACGTTGAAGCATTTGATTTTCCTTGTGAGTGTGACCTCTGCCGTATGAGATTAATATTGTTGCAGCATGCAGGCTCGATATAGCCAATGCTAATATAAAAGCTTTAAAATCAGACATAGCTTATATGAGCGCAAGGAATATGAATTGGCTGCTTGATGCCGTAAATACAGAGATGTACATTAGGGCGCATCTCGTGGGGCGGATTCGTGGATAAAATGCTTCATTGCGTCTCTAAGAAGTGATAAAAGGAGGATTGCATGAAAATAACGTAACAGGGCCCATAAATGGTGTGACCGTTTTTCAAGGAACAATAGAGCATGTCAACATGCCATTTTATGCAGGTGATAAGTCATCAAAGTGGAGGGTCTGTAGGTAGCTGCATTTGGCGCAGTGCAAATGGAACTAATGAGATTACCAGGAACACTGCCCGTTTCTATTGTTTAGCGTGTGACCTGCCTTCAAACAACCCTGACACTATAACATACCACAAAATGCCGCCAGGGCATGACGAACATATTAATCAAACTATGGGCGAACTGATGCTCTCTAAGGTATCAGAATCAGCAATAGAATGGTTGGTCGTATAATCACGGTAGTCATTTTTGTTTGCCAACATATTCACCTCAGCTTAGACAGCGATTTCTACACAAAAATGCTATCATGCGGAAAAGGACCACAATATATTAAATCTAGGTGAAGTGTGATATATCAGTCCCATACAACGACCATGGCTGTAAAAGATTAACCTACCCCTTTCATAGACCTGATTGGCGTGCACCATGCGCTATATTAATCATTATCCACCATGCCTAACCCGCGAACAACCAGCGTCAGTTTCGATCATATTTTTGATTATTCAATACACCTGGGGCCTGTTGCTTATCCAATGAAGAGTTAAATGCGAGAGTAATTAGTTGTTTATATATATATATGCATGTTTATATATATATATATATATATATATATATATATATATATATATATATATATATTTATATATATATATGTGTATATATATATATATATATATATATATATATATACTATATACATATATTATGTACTTAAATATATATATTTATATATATATAAAAATGTATATGTATATATATAAATATATATATATATATAAACACACACACATATATATATATATATGTGTATATATATATATATATCTATATATATATATATATATATATATATATATATATATATATAATATATAAACACACACATATGCATGTTTATGAGATATGCATACATTCATTTTAAGGGTAGTACAATAGTTCTGGTGCAAAAAGGCTCTGATTCCTGTGACATTGACCAGCTAATCAACGAATGAGCTAAATATATTCTTTGAACGAATTATTGGCGAAGTACAACTCTAAGTCACGCAGCTTCAGCGCATTTATTAAAATAGAGTGGATATTTGCGAAATGCTTAAGCTCTTCAGGGCACCGTTTCATTAGTCCTTGTTGTGTTTAGCCATCCTGATCGGAGAAATCCCATATTTGGAATACAATAAAAGCAATATTAACGAGACACAATCGTCCGTATCAAATCACATAAGCGGGCATAGATATCTCAAAGCTTTATGCATTAGATTACTTAAACACATATTTCTAAACATGCGGTGTCTATAACAATATATTTGTATGTATTATAAAATAATAATCATAAATTACCAATAGATAATTCGTAAATGTCACCCATAAGATATATTTCGCTTTCAATGGAAGATTTTTTGTCGTACTACACAAGCAATTGTACTGTTACAACGCCTTTACTGGTGTCGTTCACAGCCAACATTGCAAACACAATGACGGATATGCGTGCCTTGTGGTCATACAACTGGAAGTACCGTCTGTCTATACACTGCCTACACGAACCCTGTCGCCGTAAGCAGCAAATAACGGGTGATTTGTTTATATGTAAAGACTGTACCATTAAAGCCATGAATATCGATTCCGTCAATATATTATACGTAGGAAAAATTGCCACGCATTGTATTGTTGTTTTAATTTACTCTTTGGATTCTGTTCAGGTGTTAGCTACCGATGTTATATAAAGTTCTAAGTGAGACTGGTGTAATTCATAGGGAAGTTTGCCCCGATGACTATTTATCTTTAGCATAGGTGCACTGTCGTAGTATAATCCGAGCGCTTGGAACAGTCATTCTACATGATGGAGTATGGCTGGTTACGAACATTGACTAAAGCATCATCTCGCAGGCCAATCATTTAGTAAGAATAATACGCAAACATATCTCGCTCGATGAAGTCGGTTTTTGTGATGGAAAAAACTTGAATGTGTTTCAAAGCATTCCATTAAACAGAGGTTTGCATTGTGATCAGGTACTTCAGCCACAAATGTGGTAGTTGCAGGTGGATTGACTGTCAGCCATGCACCTCTCAAAATTAACATAGAGGGATATTTCTTGCTACGGTTTGAGATGACATTGCTGCGACTGTGGACGCTTTCTGACGGGGAATGTTGTCTATATCAATTAATTCCGTTTACACATTCGCTTATGTCGCTTCAGAATTCATGTATGCACATGTCCGACTGTAAAAGGCTCCACGTTTCATCTTTATATATACTGATTAGATAGCATACACTGAATTTATGCGACAGCTAGATGGCTGGTAATTCAGGCGCCCTGCATTGATTTATAAGAAGCATTCCAAGGCTTTCATTACACATGGTGAATTATCCTGACTTTTTGGCGGTCAAATATTTTACAGTATAGTCTTTTTGCGGTAATCGTTGTTGCTACATCCAGTTCATCGTGCTTAACATGTTTAGCGAACATTTATTAGCAGACAGATTATGCCACTAGACATATGTTATCTATAGAACCGTAAAGTTGGAGCGAGTACATGACGTATTTGGACGGATAATCGTATTGATGCCCTTCATTAACCGTGATACAAACCACAAAATTGTATCTTTTGATAAAATTGCAGCGATTGAATTAGTTATCTATCAATCTTTCTGACGGATAAAGCTCTACTTTCATCGTGCATCGCATGGGTTATAGATAACCACTGCATCAACTGCATCTATATAACCATTTGACCTTCATAAGGTAGAGGATTCAGTTTTCCGACCGCAGTATTCCGTGTCAGGCCATATCTCACCTCATGGTAACAATTTGGTTTTCTGTCCCTCGTTTTTCACGTTAAATCTCGTCATTCCGTTGCCAGTAGATATCAATATCGGCCATATTTTTACGAGTGACGCTCTCTTCCATATTGCATGAAATGCTCGAGATTAAACTATGATCCACAATGGTTCATACATTATAACCAAAATGAGAACCAATCCATTAGCCATTACAAAAAGATTTGATGAAGGCAGCCGCTTATAAATAAGATGCAGCTTAAAACATGGGATTAATCATTGTACTCTGCTTATTCCCAAGTGACTGAATGTTACAACTGGTATGTTACATTAGTATATGTCATCAATTACAGGGTGAATGGTATAAATGGACGAATGGTGAGCCATATCAAAACAAATGCATGGTCAATGCATGGTCACCCTCGCCCTCACCTGCAGCATATGCATTATATTGAAATCTGGCGCTTGGATTATATCTGGCGATCATCTCTGAATCACGACCAGCAATTAATTGAAACATGTTTTCTTCCTGGTAAAGTATTTATTCTTCGTTACCCTGCAACACATTTGTTATTGTGGAAGTCCATTCGCTTTTCCAAATTTACGTCCATATGCGAATAGATCATTAGACCAATGACATGTTACATTATGGGCTTTGTACACTTGATATTTTAACATATCTTCGGTTACTCAATATAACTGTGTTGCAGTGCAAGGGCTCGCATTTGATAAAAGTTAGTGCAGCTTGTCAGCCCAATAAGTGGAACAATATAAGTGGATGCTGTCTATAGCCGCAAGATTCCTTGATGAGACAATTACATCGATATACCAAGATAGCTCATAGGGAAGGGTGGCGGTTAACGACAGGCTGCACCCAACCTAATATCGATGTGGTGTTTATAGTGTGAGGTAAGAGGATGTTAAGGAACCATGGCAATTTTACCACATTAAATCTAGTGGACGTTGGTTGCTATTTTATAGTATGATGGTCGTAAATGCATCAAGTGGCATACCTCTTCCTCTCTTAATTTGCAGTAAGGCTTTTGGGGGTTGACTCACCAACACACCCTGATATTTGATATCTGAAAATAATGCGTTTTGACAGAAATGGGGATTTTATATGAGGATTGCGCCGCATGATGAAAATGGAGTCATCTTTTGCTGGCAAATTGAGCATATTCATAATGTGCTCTAAGAGCTACTTTGGTACAGATGCAGCACATAATGATAGGCATAAAATATATGTAGTTTAACATCTCTTCCCTAACGACATACGAACCAATACAAAGACTAGCATTTATACACAGCGAATGTTACTGTGACATGACTTTTCGCAGTCAACATTAGAAACATAATGGCTAATATTCGTGCCTACAGTATAAACACTGCCTACAGAAAAACTGTGGCCGCAAGCAGCAAACAAATGTTCCCGTTTGCATGACAAACCATTGCGCTTTAAATAAACCGCACGCGCGAAGCACCCATGTACGATTTCCGGCTCAGCCTTCCGTTAGCGGGCTTAAGATGCTCTCGAAGTGCTTGTATAAAAATCTAACAAATATCAACATGGTTACGGTGTACTAATAATCATTAGGCATTCTGGCATATTTACCTTGATGCTAAGGTTGTGAATTCTCTGCAACTCTTTTAGGTAACATGTTTTCATTCAACACCGATACAACTTTTTTATGGAGTACATAAGTCAGGGAGATGCAAAGGCTTGAGCCATTTATGCAGCAGATAAATCTGATTGTTTTGATCCGGACATTGGTATCTGGGTTATTGCAATTTTCGTGAGACATGCAAAATTTGTCTTTTGACTCGTTCTTTTAACGCCACTGTTTCATTGCTGCTGATGAAAGCTTTCCGATTCATCGTTATATACAGGTCTACGCCAGGTTGGATGCAAGACAGTCATCTCTTGTCACCAAATATTACATAATGACACGTAGTGTACCGCTTTCATCATATTACACGCGCCATCTTCATCATTTGTATATTGGATCTTTCACCGCTACCTGCCGCATTCAGATTTCTTATTGATGGTGTGAACACAGCTCTTTCAACGCTTCACTCGCATCTCTTACAATAGCATTATCTTTCCCATTGAGGCAATGTCGATGCTTCTTAGCAAGATTGTAGTGTCAGCAGTGTCCTCTTCCCGATCTGTCCATAACTCTTTGTCCGTCAGTATATGGTGTTGAATGGGTTTTCTCATCTTCTTAATAACACCATGCAGATGCATAATCCATCAGTTATACAATTACGCCTGACTGTAATTACATCCTTACATCAATGCATTGTGATTGAGTCAGGATTTAACTGGGTGGGTGTTATCTGTAGTTGGATTACAATGGCTCGTGTTTATCAATGTGTAACATGTACATTTGCCGAACGACTGGACAAACCACTTTTGTGTTCCGCGATGTTCAGTGAGCTGTCGCTGGTGGTAATTTGCGTAGGTGTATTAATGCCCAGCACAATATAAGGACATTTCATCATTCTTCGTTAACCATACGGATACACGAGTGGTAATGAGATGTGCACATTTTTACTCAAGGCCACCTGTATTTCATATTAATTAGTTTTTGGACATATAGATATTCATTTATCAATTGGTTAAAGAATCCAAGGCAAATTTGGTATAAGAAACCACATGGACATTGATGGCGAGTCCCGACTAGATTTTGGTTCTTAAACTAATATTGACAACATTCCACACATTGAAAAATCATTTTGATAATTGTGCATTGCTAACAGGATGTTAGTATCAACTTATGGAATCGGGAATTAATATCATTAATATAAAAACATTGTTCATTCCATGCAACAGGAATTGAATAATTTGAATAATTTGATTGTTCTCCGCGAGGTTCCGTGATATATCGATGGTGGTTATTTGCGTAGGTGTATTATTGCCTAGCACAATATGAGAACATAAGCCCAAGCAACTATTGTTCTATGCTCCGTATCACACATTAGTTTTGCCTTACCATTAAACCCAATATTTACTCACTTCAGGCCCCACATCCTTTTATTCTTAAGGATGTAATTATGTTAATGTCTGTTGAATTACTCTGTTATGAACCAAGGTCTTTGATTTGATCGTCAGGGTCACTTCACAACGACTACAACTCCTATGACTCCCCCCAGATGACGTGCGACCCTGAGAGTGTAACGCAAAGTGTTAACTCAGTGATTCCTGCTGAATACTTCACGGCGCCGATAAACAGCAACCCACACAACTTCAGTTATTCCATCAACAATGTCAACATCTGCTCCACTCATAAACACCTGTTCCTGCTGCTGATAGTGTTGACATCGCCTGATCACGTGGATCGACGCATGGCTATACGCGACACATGGGCTGCCAGTTACAATGTACCAAATTACACTATTCCTGTCGCCTTCATGCTGGGTCGAACATCGGACTTCACAGCACAAACTGACATCAATTCCGAGAATGATATTTACGCTGAAATTGTGCAGGAAGACTTCAACGATTCCCGTGATAACCTGAGTCTCAAGACGATAATGGCTTTCAAATGGGCTGCAACGTATTGTATCAAAGCTGAATACGTGCTTTTTGAGGCGGATTAAGTCATGGTCGATGTTTTCAAATTAGTGGATTATTTGCAAAACCGTCGCACTGCATCACATCACTAGAGTCTGTGCTACCTTCATCCACGTTGCACTTCTACCAAAATACCCATTTAATGGACACTCAAACATGAGTGGAATGCGGAAATATAGCGCTAACAATTTCCCCCCACAAAATGGGCAAGGGTGGAACGCCGGTATACAGTGGCAAACATTTCCCTAGCCACTGTTCAGGGGCAGCGAATGTTCTACCCTCGTCGGGTGTCAGTCAGTTATATCTTGCGTTCTATTCACACACCTATATTTTCTCCGTATTATATATTTGTCGGTACACTGGCTGAAAAGCTGCAGCTTAATTTTACAGACAACCGAATTGCATTTACATGGATTTTTCAAGACGCGAACAAGCAATTCCATGATCGATTTCAACATCCGTCATTTATCAATGACCAAGTGATGGTTATTGGTCTAGAAGTTATCTATGGTTCATCTCGTGTTGCTAGTGACATATACCAACTGTGGTTGACAATATCTGATCACTATAGGAACCATGCTTATAAGGATTTGGAAATGATTGCGCCAAAGTTGAACAATCACAGCGACACGCTCGGGATAGTGGCAATCCTCATTAATGCCATTCTCATGACATTGCTTTTAGTCATCCTAATGTACAGGAGGTTTTGTCCCAAAGTGCTACCGTTTCCATCAAAAAGATGTTATTGTGAGTCAATGTGTAGCGTCCGACTTGACTAAATGCACGTGCCTGACAATGTCTTCCGACAATATAGGAGACGTGTGTGGTTAGCTTGATTTAGAAAAAGACCGTCGGTTAAGAGTAATAAATATATCACCGGCTCATACAATTTTCATCTGAACTTTCTCTGAACGCACACGTCTATATGAAGAGGAGGGAGGTACTGATAAGTTAAAAACTTGTCACGGGCAGTTATATTAGTCATCCGATGTTTACAGTTTACTTTATCGCTAAGGCCCTAATTGCTCCCTAAGAGCGATATAAATGACTTTGTAACAAAAAAAAATGTTATATTAATTGGCACGTAATTTGGGGACACTGTCGCCATTGGGCAACCAAGTATGCGACACATATACATGTTTAAACGAGGCATTGTCATTCATTTAGGTATTGTTAACATAACTAATATGGCAGATTATAAACTGAATATTCTGAACTCTTAATCTCCATGCTGGTCTCTAAGGTCACGCTACATCGTTGTCATGTATAAGTGGCTAGCGTGGTTTGGTAGCGATGTTCTTGATTTGTCGCTCGACAAGCACAGAGAGAAAGCCATCGAATGCTATTTTTATAGCTGGCGCAAATACTGCCACAAATCGTCATTCGTTACTGATACAATACACAACAGATAAATAACTTGCGTTGAACATTATTTATAATATTGAATCACATTCATGAAACAATATATACCTGTTTATATATATATATATATATATATATATATATAGTATATATATATATATATATATATATATATATATATATTTATATATATATATATATATATATATATATATATATATTTATATATATATATGTATTTATATATATATTTATATGAATATATATGCATATAAATATATATATATAAATATCTATATATAAATAATCTCTATATATTAAATATATCTATATATGTATATATATATATGATTATATAAACATATATGTATATGTATGAATATATATGTACACGTAAGTTTATGCATATGTGTATATATAATCGTATATATATACTCGTATGTATATATATGTAAATATATATTTATATATATACATATGAATATATATGTATAAATATATATATATATATATATATATATATATATATATATATATATATATATATATATATATATATATATATATATATATATATATATATATATATATATATATATATATATATATATATATATATATATATATATATATATATATATATATGCTTGCACTGAACACTTGAATTAACAACACATATTTCTGTTCTCACCATTAAGCAACAAACCATACATTAAGGACTGCTCAACTGCAACAAACAAGATGTATAATAACATATGGCATTGGACTTTCGCTACACAGACTAGAACCCCGATTATATACTTTGTTCCCTCGTTAATACGTACAAATGATGAACGATTTGCGCCTTGACCCGACTGATGGTGTCATGACTGCAGTATAGAATCGATTTATTCGGTCCTCTGGTGGGTAAACGACTGTTTCTATTATGTGCGTGGAGCCTGCATGTCATACATTGCATCAGGGTTAATCCGTGCATGTTCTCATCGTCTGGTCACAGCATCCCAAGATCCCTTAAGGAGTTATTGTATTTTTTATCTGGCCGTAACTGTTTGTGATGATGAACGTCCATCAAACATGTGGCCATAAGGCTGATATGCGTTCATGCCTTGGTTGTGCCACAATATGAATTGTCTCACCAAGTTGTACTATTGGGAATTATGCTCATCAAGGCACATCATTTGCATACACTGAACGGTTGGTCTACCTCCGTGTCCTGATGCTGGCTGATTGATGCAGCTGTATGATGTCTCAATGAAAGTGAGTATTTCTGATGTATATGTGTTTATGAGAGGCTCAAACATGTCACCGGCTTATAGCATTAGCGCATATGCCTTTTTTGCATACACTTGATTCTAACCAGCTAAACTATTTTACTTACCACGGTAAACCACCAATTGATGTTACAAGCGAACCTCAAACAGTGATCTTTTCGGGACTGAGTACTGCAAAAAGAGAGCATTTCAATTGAAATATCAAAAGCAATAGAAACGAACCGGATGTACCATGCAATGATGTAATATTGTTGCCTTTGCTTACAAAATGGCATTCCTCTTTCATTCAAGGCCAGTTCATGGTTAGCTAACCGTTTTGTGAGTATCTGCTGCACTCACTTTAATGACAAGCATGACCTATGCCACCGAGACAACACGCCTGGCACTTCGCGGAATCACTCAAGCCAAATTACATTGCGTTAGAAGCGACGCATGGTAGATAATGTTAATTGCCTATAAGGCTAATGCAAACCAGTCACCCGACTTTGCTTGCCGTTAATACAAACAGGGCAAACATACAACAAAATGCTTTCATAATACATAGGCTTTTACGTTATTACCAAGTTGATAATTAGTCAGACGTGTATATTGTACATTCAAATCCACAATCTCCACAGCAGGGGTACATTTTCACATAACCGTTAATTCATTCAACCTGCTTTAAACCTGCGTAATTCTACGTAATTATGCGTAATTATCTGGATCATTCTGTGCATCCAACTGACAATCTTGACAACTGAATTTTGTATACATTATCGCGGTTAGGGTTGTTGATTATAATTTTGGCACACTTGTTTGCGAAATTGATAGTTTTGCACATGCGTCTGAGGATGAATCGTAGTAATGCACCAAATGTCTGAAGACATTAACTTTATCCTGCAATACAGTTGATGGCATATATTGTAGCGTAATGTAAATCAGTAGCAAATGATTACCATTCAGATAGTTTCCCATATGGATATCAGCAAAAGCGGCCAAGCTATCTGTTATTCGGCCATTATTGCACACACTTAGTACATGCAAGTTATCTGTCAATATCACGAGACTCTGCAGTCATCATCTTGATAACTCACAATCTAAGTGAACAAAATGAATGTGCTTAATGTAGATGAATCCGTTTAGCATTATTTTTTTTTCCGGCAAACTGTGCAATTGGACTTTCTTCTAAACTGCTTGTTGTGAAAGGGCAACTTTCTTTCAATCAAGCATTTTTTTATATCAAATGATACGACCAAGTTATTGTTTGCTTAAACTTGTAGATGGAACGCTCCAAGTTTAAATACATGCCATTCAAGTCAATTCAAACAGTTTCACATATCCTGCAGCCGATTAAAGGTTTTCATGTGCAATCGCATGGACTTATATCTTCTAAACTGCTTGTTGTGAAAGGGCAACTTTCTTTCCAACTCAGTAGCATTCTTTATATCGGTTTAAGATGCCATACGACCAAGTTATTGCCTTTGAACAATATAGATAAACTTGTATCCCACCACCTGCCCGCCGACAACTCTGGAACGCTCCAAGAAAGCTTAAATACCACTATGCCACTTCAAGCGATCAATTCAAACAGGCTATCACATATCCTGCAGCCGATTAGCTTCTTACCTAAGGTTTTCATTGTTTATTTTGCTAATCGCATGCTGCAACCCATACCGATATATGTAATAATCATGCACAGGCGGCTTGGTTAAAAACAGCAATATAATATTTGTCCGTATTCTATGCATGCATACACTGAAGACAATTTCTTACTCGTTATATATGATGATTCGCATAATAACTTTTTTAATGACGAGGCGTCGTGACGAATTCAAGATTTACCTACTGACACTAATAGGTGATGACTAATAATTCCTAAAATGCGGTCGAGCAGTCGAAAATAAAAATTGTAAGTAGAATATCAGCCACTATTTAAAATATATCCGTCTGTTTCTATAAGTTATGGCAATGCTTGCATAAAACGCATCGCTCCTCAGAGCAGTCGTCGGATCATTTGGTAAGGCACAGTCTCTAACAGTCACTTAGGAACTGCATACTTCATACTTACAGGCATTGGTCCCTTTTGCATAAAATTCACAGCATGTGTTTCGCGTTACAGTCCTCTTGCGCACTGGCAAGAGCTTCTCTTAGCATTGCCGGATTGGATTTAATCGTCTGCTTTTTGTGTGGTGAAAATTCGGTTCTGTATTGGCAATTAGATACTTATCTCAAGTGCTCTGCATATTTTACATGCTCATCCCAAGTCTTAGGTAATTGACAGAGTTTTAGATATTGACATCTGTAGAATGCTGATTGATCTATCAATAATTGTCAGATTTATCAAATAGTTGACTGCAATCATCAATAAAATTTATTTGTGGTAAGAACAAAAATATATGTTAAATGTCATACACTACTTGTGGGTGTGTTGTTGCAGCACGTTATGGGAATCTGATCATTGTTTAAGCGACTTAAGTTGGCTTTCACGTACTATTAATGTATGCGTGCAATGACGAATTTTATATGCGGGATTTAAGCATAAGCGCAAATAAAAGCTTACAGCACGTAAAATATTCCATGGTTTAAGGGGGACATTGTTGTAGTATAAGGACCAACTGTGCTCAAGTGGTTTTAGTGTGGAAAATAAATTAATCCCTGCAGAATTCCTGAAGTCATCACGTTTTAACACATAGAACCTTTAATTCTACAGCCATGCAGCCAGAAGCAACGCGTTGCAATTTCCGTTCGGGTAATTGCAATTTCAGAAAGCGGCATAAATGGCAGTCACAGCTGGCGTCTAAGATGTATGGCTCCCCTTTCAATGGAACAAGCTGATTCAAGAGAGGCAGCCCATACCATTAATATAGCGATGCCGCAACGGCATCGGAACATACTGAAGTTGCCCAATTGTGCTTACATTGTCAGATATCTTACCATTCAATATAAATGCTTTATTCCTTACTTCATCCCGTAGTTCTGCTACGTAAGACTAAAATAGAAAGAAAGAACATGGTGAAGAATAGTATATATTTGCTATGTTAGATTCTGCACTTCCATTCGACAAAGGTAGTTGTTCAACTAGGATAGTGATATAAGAAGCTGATACAAATGTTTGTAGTCCCGCATTACTCTTCATCTCCTGATATTCGTTTTTCATTTTAGTCACTTATCTAGAAATCTATATGTAGAAGGAACTTACAGCTGTCGTGCCATTCAGGTATGATTTGTAGCATTTTGGTGGCTGCATTGCTGCCGCAGGGTGGAATCATTAAGCAACGTAACCGAGCCACACGGAACGCACGAGGTAAATGTCACTTCAAAGACTTTTTGTCGGCTCTTGTTCTGCTTCCTATATAACACCATTTTACGTCCTTTAATGAGATTTCACCTTCTCCTTTCGATGCAGTTTGAAATTAACTGGACGTTAGATTGCACTTTGCCCTTTTCAGTACAAGACAAGACCATGGATTTGAAAGAAAATTCTAAAAGGTATGACGAAGAGCTGAATAGATGTGTGTGCGGCGTGATAAATGTTGTTTAAGAGTCAATTTCTGATCAAAGCTTTTCCTTTAAACTTCAATGGCGACAAAGAGGGAAACATGTGTTTTTGCCCCGTTAAAGGTACGTTTCATAAAATGAAATCCAAATTCCTATGTTAAACATCGTTAGTGACTGACAGTAATCAGCCAAAACTGTCGGTAATGGTATGCGACAACACAAGTCCGATTAGAAAACCAGGCCACTTTTATGGTCTTTATCAAGACCTACTTCTTACATTGCATTGAACGTTTATTACAAACCGTATATGATATAAGGCAGACACCACAAAAAATGCAAAACCAAAAACGAGCGGAAATTTATGAATAATATAGGAAAATAGCGCTATTCATTTTATAATTTGTAGACGAATTTCAGAGGGTGTTTTCAATGCGTCTAAATCATTCAAGTATGCTGCTGTGAATAATGTGTGACAAAAAGCTATCCATTCCATACAACAGGCCGGACAATAATCAGGGGACGATTACCAATAATGCACCTTTATTCAGTCTTTGTGAGTAATCGCTTTGGGTACAATCATGGGTGGCGAAAAGGTCTGTCATGAAGCTCAATTGCGAGCCAACGAGCTCTAGTAATTGAGTATGATTTTTCACATCGTAAACCCCTTTTTTGAACAGACGAAGTGGACCATGTAAGAGCGCACCTTCCCCCATCTGGTCACTACTGCTGTGAATACGACACTATGATGCATATTGATTTAAGATCAGTAGCAACTTGTGCTGCTATTTGAGCTTAATAATGTGCATCAGCATTTACTTTCGTTGTAGAACAGCACCAATAATAACAAGGCCTGCTGTAACACCTTTTACATCATCTAGATTAAGTAGCAGTATATGCAAATAACATTTCTTGTTATGGATATGCCTGCATGATAATGCATGGACATCAGAATGTAGTAGCGGCCATCAATTAATCAGTGTTGCTGTGAAAATACCATCGAGGTAACTATGAAATTTAGTGTGGTCTTTTTGACTTGCCACTCATATTACCCATCTTGAAAGGAACTAACTCGGAACTCTTATGTTTCAATTATTTATCGATGTGTTATATGGCAAGTGTATTGCTAAATTTTACCAAGTACTATTTGGTAGTGTAAATAAACGAACCACAACTAATTCCCAGTTAAAAACAAAACTTCACCCATAAACAAACACGATCAAAACGCATTCGTATTTAGTGCTACCCATGGTCAAAAGTGTCGAACGTTGTGCTCTATGTATGGACATCAACCACGCCCATATATAGCTAAATTAAACAATAGCGCCTTACGCATAGCAAATGACATTTTGTGTCAATGAATACAACGTTATCAACAGCACGTAAGCTTGCCGGCTTCATGCACCTGCGAATCACAATTACCTTTCAATTTCTCTTACATCATAAAAGGTGAATTGTGATGCATAATATCGAAATCGTGCAATTACATATACTTGAGATTGCAACCATTGGTAAGCAAGAGCACCTCTTTCAATAGCAAAGGTCATTAAAAATCCGTAATTGATGCAATGATTATTAGGTGGTTATGAAATACAAAGCATCATTATCGAGAGTTCCTATAGCATGCATGGCTTCACAGCATTTCATATATTTTACCAGGTGTCTTATTGAGATGATATGACCACAGTGAAGGGATTGTTCGGTCCGTAATAGCAGCTGGAAGGGCAGTGTACGTCATGAGGTAACATTTGCTCTTTTTCGTCAGACCGTCAGAGCGCTTACATATCGTGGAAATGGATATCGTATGTACTATTATCTACTTATGTAACATTGTTCCTTAATGATGCGACTGCGTGTTAGATTTATCCGCTGCCTTATCCATTGCCTAGGTAAATGTATCTGCCCACCTGGTGCATTCTTTTAAGCGCCCGTATCTTCTTTTACTACGCCATGTAGCAATGTTGCAATTGTATTAGCGCATCCACTACAACAACAGCATGCGCATATATTATCGTCACTTTGCGTGTCAAGGATATCTTTATCATCTTAACAACTATTGGACTGTGTCACTAATATAACTGTAAAGCGTTCCCTGTTGAGTAATTGATGTTCTTGGCCAGGAATCGTTTGAAGGAAATAACGTATTTCTTCCATTTCTGTGTAATGGCTCGTCCGAAAAAGGGAAGCGTAATTACCTGCTTGAAGCTACAGTTGCTATGAACCTAGTGTTATGAGAGGAGTTGCATCAAACTCTAGCTCCACGTGACATGCATATCGTGCATAACTGTCTGTTGCGGAGTTTGGGTAAACCACCAATGTAAACATTTAGAACGTTTCATTGCGGAAATACCACTGTTTTTACCAAATTTGTGTACAATTGGTTATCAATGAGTGCGTTAATCCAAGTCGAAGATATCATATTTATATTGATTAAACATTTTATTTGAATGTCTTAAGGTAACGTGTAAAATATGAGCTGATGGCAAATTATATGAATTAATATTCTAAGCCAATGCTGATTGAAATACGTTTTTCTGTTGAATAGTCTATATTTCTAGTCTATGTTGCTTTATGACCATTCCCTCTGATTTATCCAATTATTGTCTTGTCAACCGGAACAGCTGCATATTGGATTGATCCATTATCTATGGATACAATCGGCAACATACAACGCGCCTCAAGCTGACGTCTAAACGTACATTTTGAATGGTATAAATAATGGCACAAGGGGCTATTGAACAATTGTTGTCAAAATATTATGATCGATTAAAATTAGAGTACAGGTGGGTCCATAGCTTATAGGCTGTATCTTTCCATTCAAAACCTGCACATTCGTAATATTAGTCATAAAATACTACACCGAAAAGATGACACGCATTGATAACATAATTAACGCACTTGAATTTTCTATATTTATCCAAGTAAATGCACCATTTTAAGTGAAATATTCTTCCGATACAGAAATATTCAGCATGTCAGCATCATTGTTAATGATGAGCGTCTGATTACGCAGAAATTTTGCAACTTACTTACTCTTGTAATTGATGACTTATGCTTCAGAAATAAAAATTGGAAAGTGGCAATGAGAGGCGCAGGCAGACTGAAAATGAAATGTTGATATCAGGTAAAGTCGGTCATTTTGAAGAAGCGCAACATCTGCTCTGCGTCTGCCGGTCTCCCTTTCATAATTGCGTGTTACACTCATGTAATTAGAACCTCTTCAAAAACGCCTATAAAACAGCTGTACTTATGGCATGACAAATTTTATAAATCAAACTTCACCGAAAGTCAATAAACGCCGACAGTTGCGTGATAATTTACTTCTGTCATTCAGGAAAAGAAGTCCGTACTTTGCGTGTAAAGCGTAGCTAGGTAAATGCACAAACATTACCGTCCCTCTGTCTGTCCGGTACCATGTCATCTATGAAACACTCTGCTTGTAGCTGTTATGCTTTAATAAGAGGAAAATGCATAGAAAACCATGAAAGGATAGTAATGCCTCACGAATCGCCCTGATTGCGATTTACTGGCATTTGTTTAAAACATTAAATGTGATAAATCAACATCAACAAGTAATATTAATTATATCACACACTGTGAAGGTGTGGTTATATAGCCGTTAGTGGACTTAGTGATCCGTAGGGTAGATTACAATGGGTCCCATGTGGTGCATGTACGTTAAACTAGGTTCCACTTCGTTGAACAACGTTACGGATTTGGGTGATGAACCACAGAAGTACGTTTAAGTCAGGCAAAGCACGATACACTACGTTAATGTGGGTGCGGTTCGACCATGAAGACGTACGGAGTTGTACGTCTGACTATGCATGAGTACTCTGAAGCACGTTTCGTTAGTCATTCAAAGGAGACTAGTCATTCAAAATCCGGATTTACAACGGAATTACCAGGACCAATAACATTGAACACACGCTATTGAACAGACGCATGATTGATGCCGCTAAGTGCATTCTATTACACACATGCATAATTAGTAATCTTACTTTTCTAGACAGGAAATCGAATGGCAACATATGTCGTTGAGACGCAACAATACATTTAAATACAACTGACCTAAAACGTTAACAATGGTTCAGACATGTAAATATCATATTTTAAAAGACATTGCCTGAATATGCAAAGGGGGCCAAATGTAGGTGTATTGCGGGGGACTATCTCTGTTGTATGGTCAGCGTAATTTGGGGTTTTTATAGATGCATACACAGTACATGCATTGGCAGGAACAATGTTCAGACAAATATATTTGCATACATGTAAATGATGCAGCCTTTTTCTGGTATTTGTGGGGCCTTATCAACTCCTATTGATGGTATTTCATTATGGATGAAGCTGCAATTGTAAACCGAACAAAGTCGCTCATGCCAACACCTACATGTGCAACGCTCGTGATGTTAATGGGTAGTTGTTGCTATTTCATGCAACTGACATTATTATGTCTGTTGCGAATTGGGGGATGACGTCATATTAAACGGCTGCCCCGGTAAAGTACAATGTTTCGACCCGTGTTCAGATGCGAATTGCTGAGAATATTAATGGCGCTTGTGAAGCGCAGCAGTCAGACTATACTGTGTCACATAACATAGTTTTTTGTATGTGATGAATCGGATGTTTACCTCAAATAACCGCGGTTTGAGTTATTTTAGTCCCTGGTGGTTACGTCATTATATATAAACCAAGGAATTTACATTGTGTGGGGAAATAATTACGGCAGGGGATATTTGATATGCAAGCAAACGTTTATGGCTTAAATGTGCACTGTATGTGCAATAACATGCCTTGGAATTCTCTTAGTTATTATATTCGTCAGTTCATCGTATGCAATGCGAGGTGCGTCTTGATTACCTGTCATTTGTGCTACATAACTAACCTCGAACATGGAGTAGCCATCGAAAATCTTCCTCGAGAATGATTGCTATTTTATGCTCATTTATCTTACAGTTTGACGGCGCCATGTTTTGATGCCTCAATTACTATCGAGATATTGGTCCCGATTAGCAAAATATATTTGCTTGAGTGGTGGTCAACTTGACCGCAATATCTATGCTCACTTCGTATGGCGCATGTGGATTATCCAATAACTTCCGACTTATGTTGTTAGCTGTCACTAGTGATTGTACTTCTGATTTTAGACGAGAAGAAGGCTTACAATTTGAGGAGGTAAGGGGTTGCAATGTTGGCGACGGCACTTGAGCGCTATCCAAGCATTGAAATCATCCTCATCCATCACATTCAATAAACCATCTGACTTGAGAGCGAGAATAGGCGTGGTGTTTCATATCACTTCATATGCTAAACAGTGTTTTCAGTGATGTGTTACTGCAGAGAACAGCACAATTATGATTGAAGCATTTACACGCGCATGTACTTTTTCCTATCGCAGGAACAACAACTAACAGCTGCACATGTGTCCTCATTAATATCGTCACTTAGTCAAAATGAGTAAAAACTTGAAAGCCGAATTTCTCACCGAACCTCACAACAAGACGCCCATGATTCTTGCATTAAATGTAGTAAGCCTAGCTGAAAATAAGTGAATGTGATCATGACCCATGACCGGATTGCCAATGCTCATAACATGCTAATAGTCCAATCCCAACTTGCAGCTATTATAAGATCACTTTTGGTAAGATATTTCCTCGATGCGGGTGTGTGACGAAACAAACAGCACCTAGTTGTTTGAAAGCATCGGTTTATGCCTCAGTATACCCATCGCGAGCCCCAAAGTTATAGAATTAATTTCATTTGTTCGTTGGGGTAATGACGCACAAAAATTACAGCTAGCTGTACTGGTGTATTGTATATGCATGAAGCATATTAAATCATTGAAACTTGTTTTGCTTGTATTATCATCGGATAGGTTACGCATTGTCCCCTGTAGTGTACTTAATAACCTTCGCGTGTCAGACGCATCATCTCTTCGTCGATTGCTGAGAACCTTTTCAGGTCAGGCAGTCCAATTTCAACGTTAATGACCCCATGTCGTGTGTAGGTGCAAATAGCTCAATATATCATTACTTGGTCGATATCCAAGCAAATGCAACTTGTGCGGGTGCTTATTTGCATTGCTCGAATGTTATAACTTACCACCATGGCCTCTATGACGATATCCCAAATACAAATGTAATGACCACTGAAATTATTCTGCTAGCGTATTATCTGGTATATACGCAATTATCAAAAGCTCTTACTTTCATGTCTGCTTCATGGCTTGCAATGAGTGTTAACAATTGGCTGTTAAGCCGTGACATGCATGTCTTGAATCAACGGATAGTTACTGCAGTTTACACAATCTTAAAAATTGATGTCATTAAATATACAGTTTTTTCGGCGACAGATTGTTGATATCATGTCTAGATGTTGATATCCGTTTACAACATCAATACCTAATAAACAGATACGTCAATTAAGTAGTGCCCGTGCAAAGGTAGAGATAACGATTGGCTGCAATCCGTCACTAATGTTTATCGACGGTTTGTCGTTACATACGTCGTTCGCATGATGTCATGGAACGATATAAATTTTGTGATATTTTCTTGTATCATAATCTGTACGGTTATATATAACTTGTATTTTCGGTTATTATGTCAAGGTCGCTTCGGAAAAGTTTAAAAGATCCCTTAAAACATCCTTAAGACAAATATAAAAATTGTAGGTATTGACTGTCAATGGTCACCATCTGTTACAGCTTTGTCCTCTTGAGTATTGCATGTCGTCGCATTAATGAAATGTAAACCATCGCACATAAATAACACTATTGACTTCGCAACGTTTTCATGAGCTACAAAATAACTGAGCTCTATCTGCGATAGGGGCAATGTATTAACGCAGCATTAACCACTAGATACATACTCTCGTAACATAACTTAGTATTTTCGTTAATAGCGTCATGAATACACAATTGTCGAGGCAAATTGTGTGCATCGCATCACTTACATGAACAATCATGGATCCCTCAATGAAATGATTGTCAGCGCCTACCCTTACTGAACACAATGTCCGCACAGCAACCAATTATTTATGGGATGGGTAAACTGGCGCATCTTCGTTATCATCTAACTTTATTGTGGCGGAACTAATATAATATACCAGCAAAACCGCTCATATCATTATAATTGTTCACTTCATTGCAGTAACGATTTTCACCCGGCTTGTTCGTGAATACTTGCATAAGGTCGATAATTGCATGGAAGTCAAACCAATATAACACTTATGCGCATAATGTATTTCAGCCATGTTTGCAGTATAAAGCGTCTATAATCATACAGTCAATTGGCTCAGCAAAACTTCGGATAACTGTTAGAAGAAGAAGAAGAAGAAGAAGAAGAAGAAGAAGAAGAAGAAGAAGAAGAAGAAGAAGAAGAAGAAGAAGAAGAAGAAGAAGAAGAAGAATTTATTTGTCTCCAGACAATAAATTTACATGTACATACTAATGTTGAATTCACAACTCACATATACTGTCAGGAGACGGGCGTGGTTTAGCCACAGATGGCTCTCTTCCAACCACCCCGACGATCTCTAAATAATGCAATACTACATGAGGTACATCTAGAAATCAAAATAGGTCAACCAATTTGTTATAAAAAAAATAGTCTATGGCAAAATCCCAAATATTGACCAAAGCATAAATTAACTTAGGTTATTCTGCATTAAATTACTATCAACACAATGGCGGTTTGAACAATTAATGGTACTGTGGTAATTACTTATGAATGTATACATCAAATATGTTTTTACTTGGGATAACACTGAAAGTGAAGAGAGTGATTTTTGCCATTTGTTCCAAGTGTTAGGGAATGAATGTAGAGGTAACCTTTTTACAAATTCGGTATTCGGGATGGGTGTGACCATTAAATGGTAGTTACGCGTGTTATAAAAATGGTTGATATTGCATTGTTGATGGAATGCATTGATGAATGGTGGAAGAATCAACAGCAACGTTGCGAAATATCCTGGTATTCTATGGGCGTGATGCATAAAAGATATCAAATTTGCATTAGTTATACAAACTATTGCAGTCAGCAATGCAGCTTATCTACTCGAGAAACAAATGGTGGACATAACGTCAACAACTTCTGTTCGTAATACCTTCGGTTGCTCGCATGAGAGCATCTCACATGTAGCTAATCACGGAGTAATCTAGCGGCGATTATGCACGCCTATGAACATGCATATATTCGGGTTGTGCTAACAGAGTGAGTATTTATGTAGGCGATCAAAGTATAGTCTCCCCACACTCATGACGGGATACATTTTCTATCATGATCAAAGGAATATTCACGATTGATAATAACGCTAGTTGCTTTCAAATAAATCTATCGATTGGAAGCGTCATTGCATGAAATATACGGGAATGTAGGATGCCCTGTAAAAGCAACTCTGCAACTCCCAATTAAAAACCAACATCACCATATGGCATTCCACTTCAACCAATGGTTCTTAGGTTTTTTGTTTTTCTACCCACTCTATAGCAAAAGGTTGGGTTGATTCCCAGAAATAAATCCTTAGCGATAGTATTCACCTTTAACAATTCATCATCACTGAAAATATATTTGCTCTTACATCGCTAAAATGGCATCGCATTACTTCTTTCACTAAGACTATAAAATTCAACAGCAAAGAATCTGCAGCTGCAAGTACTTTTCGAGAAGCGAAGCATTGTTCGTAAATGTCACAGGTTGTTAGCTCATATGCAACATCATTGGGATGTAAATCACCAACAACACATGACGCATGAAGACATTTACACGGAATCGGGTGTTTGTCATTCATTATCTTATGGAGCTGTCACCTACATATAGCGGTACTTATGCGGTACTGTAATGTTGTTTTCTATTCTTAAGCAATAAACATTGTAGGTGATACCTAATGGCTAAGTCACATGAGGCCAGCAGGTGCTTACGGACCTGGTACGGCCTTGAGGATCGTGCGGGGTTGTGGCTCGTAGGAAGCCCGTAACAGATTACCCCCTAGGCGAAGTTGTGGCCACATGCTTTACGGGTAGCCTGCTGGCGTTCTACGGGTTCTGTACGGGAAAATATGACCAAGGGGTCTTATAACTGATATGTGTACTATTGTAAGCCTTACTCTTCTTGACTCGAAATCGTACCCCAACGTTAAAGACGCACGCATTTTCGCTTAAGGAAAGTCACTTCAAACGTCAATTTATACCTTCGTACAAAGTTGACAAACGTTTAGAGCTGTGAATGTGCTACCTTGTACAGTAATTGCAAGATATGCCATTTGGCCAAATGAAAAAAAAAAATGATGGCGGCCTAACTCGGATGTATGTCTTGTTTGTGAAAATTTTGGACGTTATATAGAAACATCTGCAGGTTATGCATTTTCAGGAACAGCGAACGCGACAGAAATATACATTCGGAAAGCATGTAAATCATGCTGCCCCTTCACAATTCCTATTAGCGAGCCTTCATTATTATACACCATAGCGGACCAATCATGGTCATTCGGTTTAGAGAATACAATCTCCTAAGGATATTAACAAAATGCTTAATAGGAATTGCGCGAGACGAGCCAGAGCCGTAAGTGGAGTACTACTGTGATTCGGTTTGATTCTTTCAGGACAGCAGTCGGATCGTCCTATTTATGGTGTTGTATAATTTATGTTGCTGCGATTGTAAACCCGCTACTTTTTTGATGCGGTAACATATAATAAAAGAAAAAAACGAAGCAGGTGCATTTACAAAACTAATAATAACTACCCATAACAGCCTGCAGTGTAGCAGGAATAGCATGTTGGCAGTCTGTACTAATGTAAAGAGAAACAGAAGATAAGTTTTATAGTAGGGACCGGCACGATCACCAGTGATTACGCTAGGCACCAACTGGACTGGCAATGCTCGTGACGTAAATCGATAGCAATTTCAGGCAATTGACGCTATTGCATTTGCCGCGCGGTAGGAGATGACGGCATATTAGTGGTGCTTCCTCATTGTGTAAAGGTTTAATATGACGGACGTGAGAATAATAATGAATGTAAAGACACTTGGAAACCTGCGCTTCCGACATTAAATACAACCCATGGAATTTGTAATGCTTAGGAAAACAACTGTCAGCACTGAAAACTTACTGGAGGGATGTGAGAAAATGGGCGCTACATGTGCAATTACACGCCATGCCTGATATGCATCATATACGTCCTCGCCTGAAATACCAAGTGACCTTTAATAATCTGGCTATCACGTGACTTTTCTGGTTGCCTCTGACAAGGATCCATGATTAATTGCATCATCGAGAAGGATCATAGCATGCTACAAGTCCAATTCTAAGTCGCAAATAATAAAGGTGTACTTTTCAACGTTTTTGTGCAGTTCCCATTCTGTTGTCGTTTTGATCTAGTTGCTGAAACTGTTAGATTTTCACCCTATCTCGGTATCAGGAATACCAAATCACCAATGATGTCTCGATATGGCGCCTTCAAACTTTTCTTTTAAAAGAATACAAGCTATTCCGGCAAGATTATGTCCATTTTTTGTAAACTGCATTTGAATCCATCCGGCCATATCAGATTGGCAATAACAAACATGTTTCTAGTTTTTTATCTTGTCGGACATTACATGTGCACTGAATATAAAATACAAACATACTAACGCACTATGCAATCATCATTAAATTTGATCGCATGCTTAAGTAGCAGTTTGAAACCTTGCTTAACACGGTAAATATACAAGCTGATGAACCATCATTAGATGTCTAATGTATGATTATGATAGCGGTTAGAGGTGTTACGAAACAAAAAGCATACAGTAGCATGACAATTTCAGCTAACGCCTCCGAATACCCATCATCTGCTAACGGCAATTACCTCCCTGGCTAAACTGGTGCATTACCAAGTCAAATCCACGTTCTCCATCTCTGTCTCACTCCCTGATCTATGAATTAACACTGGGTTTTGAATCCGTTCTTAAACGGACTACAATAAATAGGTGATGACGAAACTATACCCTGTGTTTCTATTCTTTATTTCTAAAACACACGATGTTTCTTAATCCGTTTCTTGTAGCCTTGACCTTACGAGATTAGACCATATTAAGATGTGGTATTGATGTATTTTAGTCTGTAACATATCTTTTTAGTGATAGGTGCAATGGCGAAAATGATGACCAACCTTCGGCCGCATTTCTTCCGATACATGACATTATCATATCAGATTAGCTCATTTTCTTTCCTGCAGGCGGATGTTTCTTTGACCCCTTGACCTGGTCGAGACGGTTTGTCTTATCCGAAAGAGATATGTTGAATTGTTTTTGAGATTTGAGGACATTATTTGCGCATTAAATCTTTCGTACTCCAGCACGCTTGACTTTCCATCATTAACGAGAGAGGACTCATTGCCTTTGCTCTTAATATTGTGGTAAAGTTGTGAACATAAATTACGATATCACAGTCTTGACCATTGTGTGTATGCAATAATGCAGCGGTACGACAAATGTATTATCCTCAGGGAACACTGATAAAAAAGAATCCACAATCCCATGATATGAATCAGAATTTATGTGCAGCGGTTGCGTTTTGTGATTAAATGTAACGTGAGTAAATGATTTAATAGTTATTTCAGTATAGACATCATGCAATGAGTATATCAAATATGCAGCTAGAACAAATATAGTACATTAAGCGATATTATGGTTCATGGAGACAAGTAAACATTAGCGATTAAAAAGAATATTAAACCTGCATCCAGTGACTTTCATACCGTGCGATACAGACAAGGTAGCATCGCAAACAGAGATTTACCAGAAAAGCGTCAACGTGAGATAGAGAGGGGGTATTTAGCCATTGTGATAGCGTGCGGGGGAGGCAGCTCACCCTTGTGAAAGTTGCGATGGAGAGGGGTTATCTACCTTTTACGATACCGTGCGGCTAAGGTAATTCACCCTTGTCAGAGTTTGCAATGTGGCCTCGTGTGTCTATCATACAAAGTTATATAACGGTTATACGGCTTGTCACATTGATGTGACAAATGCCTCCATATTCACGACTTATCCCGAAATCATCAGAGCATCTGCGTTTCATGTTAGATATTCCATGGTAGTTTCTGATCATGATAATAGTACAGCTAGCCATGTTTACAACCATGCTGCCGTGAGGCCTTTATAATGAGATAATGAGGTCGGGCGGCATTAACGCAAATCCGCCATATAGAGTTTCTTAATTATGACTTCCATATCACGAGCCCCATCTAAGAGCTGATCTAATGGACAATGCATCAGCGCAGCATCCGCCACCTGATGCATACTTTAATTACAAACCTTAGACATTGATTTAATGCTGTCACTGAAATGGCATTTCAGCATGAATGGCAATTACTGCCACGACCAAGATAGTGTACAGCGTACTTCGCTAAAGTTAGTTTGTCCTATGGAATATGGCCACCTTGTGTTCCCTTTGTGCCGTTTAAGAACAATTTTGGGTGGGACTATTTAGAGATGCTATGTTGAGTGGAACGTCGAAGCAGATGTTTTAGATGCTTATCTTGGTTGTCACATTCTCATATTTATTAACGACTAAGCCCAAAGGGAAAGCGAAAAGCAAGAAAGTACCGGATTGATATGACACAAGCAACATCCTATGTTCAACAAGTGAAAATGGTCATGAAGCACAAACTGAACATTCAATTATTAATCACGGTTGACCAAAGAATAATTTCCTCGAGATGTTTCTTCTGCATCTGTTGGTTCAACTGTTGGTTCTACTTTCATTTATCCATTCTGCATGCTTCATATGCAACAACAATAGGATCGGTGGATGGCATAGGGGGGATCGCTTTCCATATATAAACGTCTAGTCATGGCTGAGTTGTAACGCCGGTCACACTCGAGAAACTTGATATCTGCAATCAATAGACTTGGGTTCATTTAAAGACTGGTATGTGTGATAATAATTATCAAGGTAATGATATGAAGTTACGGAAACGATTATATCAATAAGCATTGGTAATGATGTGTGCAAAGATTGTTCAAATTAGGTGTAAGGTACTGTAGCGAGACTGCCGTACCGATGGCTTCTACTTTGGAGGCAGATGGATACTCGGCGCTCATGAGTATACCTAGTATACAAATGCTGCAGATGGAAAATAAATTGCTATCCAGGTACATAGTTGCCATTGCAGTGTTAGAGAGACATATTCCGGATGTAATGCTCCATTTGTACTTAAGATTGTAGTTATTGGCCAGGAAAACTTTGTCGCGCTGCTATTTGTCGGTGCGTTTAGGGTTGTGGTCTCTGTTAACGGATCCCGCGTTATGGACCCGCTTGGATATTGTCAGTAACATGCGCCTGTGTAGCAACAGCAGCGCAGAAACAAAACTGATTGTTATGTTGTTATAATTCTCGATCACCGCTTAGTATGTCCCAGACATTTACCTTACGTTACCTCATGCGTAGGATTCCATAAGGGTTGAATAGCAGTCAACTTAATCTTAGCAATCTTAAGTAGATTGCATTCGCTACAAATTTGGACATGGGATACTCCTAGCTAAGGATGGTCCTCGAAATTACGAGCTAGTTGGTAGTAGCCATAATTATACACTGAAGCATTGAAAGTAGTAAATTGCATCAAATGCTCGGTGCACAGTTGTCATCAAATGGTAACTGCACGCAAATGTTATCACATTCTACAGCACTTATGGCGTATTTAGAAAGGACAGAGAGCCATCCAATACAGCATGATGCCCCCTTACTCTGTAAAGCTAATGCATTAAGTAAACATGTTGAAGGATCGAACAAACAAACCAAAACTTCTACATTTCTGACATAATGTGGTTAACATAATGGCGGTCCACTTCAGCTAATGAGATTTTACCCCGAAGGCTCTTGTGTCCTGTGAGGTAGGGAGAACCTTCTCATTAGGGTATAATTTAATATTTCTACTGGGAGACAAAGTCAATCACCATAAGTTATATGACATGCAGGCATGCGGTTTCATGATATTACCTATCCCGTTTGAAATCGAGTGAATATACTCAAGTACGATTAGAAACAAGGCAGAATCAATAACAATTGCGGAACTCAATTTAAACACAGCTCTAAACTGTATGCATTTCACACGATCAGCATGTTGTGACTACCGTTGTTCGCCCACCGACAGCAACACCCCCTGTTGCACGATGCGCGCATTAATGTGTTCTTTTTCGTCTAAACCATACAACTTAAGGACAAGGTGTTCATCACTGTTGTTACTTGCATTCGGGGATGTCTGAGTTGGACGAGACCAATGGGTATCGAGTCTCCAAAACGCTTTATCTTTTAAGTGTTTAATGACAAATACACAAAGGTGCTAGAAGTCATGACTCACAGCAAGATAATTAGATACAATCCCAGGGCAAATTCATTATGACTATGAATGTATTAATCTCCTTCCTCTTGACAGAAATTCCCTAAAAAAAGATAATTTATACGTCTAATCATTACTGCGGATGCAGAATATTTATTTGTGCTGTTTTCATACCTATACTGATAGTTACGAACTATTTATATCCCTTTCCGTGTAGATCCATCGGGATGACAAGCGTACATTGTTTGACATTTTCTGCGAGTGAAAACGTGTTACATCGGTAAAAGCTGATGCTTGTGCCAATCATATTTTAAGATAATTGAGCGGATATCACTTTCCCGTTTTGCTATGTGATGCAATCAACAACACATTAGCAAGAATTGGTTGCTTAACCATGCTGCCAGCGGTTTGCAAATAAAGTGAACAGATTACGTGCGGGATCAATTGGCATATAACGGGCATATACAATCTCCATTTGGGAAGTGCAGTAAAGTTAGGAGTAGCTGGTTGTGTAGCTATTGACCATCCACGGGGATGCCGTTAACTCAGACGTCAACATATATCATCAGAGATAAGCAATTATTCGATCCTGCTAGGCCTGCACAGCAAAACTATTGTGTTCTTTTGGTAATCGTAAAATAATGTCATGTATATGAAAATAAAAATCACACATTATTGTGCAGATTAAGATACAAATATCTCGAATGATGTTTTAGATATATCTAGAAAATATAAAACTCTTTGTCCATTTAACATAATGCATAAACTTGAAGTCTTCAGGGCCGTTCTCTTCTTGATCCACGTTAATAATCAATTGACAAAATTCTGAAATTAATTGACGACGATATCAAACTGGGCAACAACGTGAAGGCTAGAACATAGGCTTATAACAGGTACATAACTTGAATAGGCATTAAAGTAGCTAAATAACCGGCATGCAATTATCAAAACACTCCTACTGCATATATAGGACTGTCAATCAGAGGTTTAATAGCCGTGATGCGTTTAAACCGTTCAGTCAAGCATAAAACACTCGAAAATGACAATTTACTATATCAATAATGCAAAACTCATAACAGTCGATTTATGCTGGCATTTTTTTGTAAAATGGTCCACGTCCCTGGGTTGCTTCAGTCATTGTGCTTGCTGAGGTCGGACAGCGTTTGTATAAGCGGGCTAGGCTCTTGTCGTGTATGAAGCGACAATTTGTAGGACAGGCACATGAAGAACATAAGATTCATAATGCCGTGTTGGCTTCCTTTCTATGATAACGACGGGGAAACCACCCTTTTGAATCCATATTAGTGCGAACTGTGGGACAAATGGCGATTCGGGTTAAGTGCTTTACAATACCAACTTCCGTTATGATGTTACATGCAAAAGCAATTGATCTCCGACATTAACGCAATATTCCTTTAATATTGTGCAGTCCCGCTCAGTGTAAATCATGGCCTAGCAATAAAGGCACACATTTATATCTAGCACACATATATATCTGGTAAACATCGCGTGCATCGTTAGTCAATGTGCATCATGAAGACAATCATTCTACACGAACAGGTCAGAGACACTTCATGGGGCAGGCTCCTGCTGACGGTTATGATACATACCTGCCTGGCTGTGTTACCCTCATTTTAAGTCATATAATGAGTCATTATGCGCTCCTCGCAGCCTCATCTTACAGAAGAGTGCCGCGATTGATTAGTGTGACAACTATTGGTCTCGCTCATATACATAGTGACATTGTTTCATTATGTCATCTGTACCCGTCTTGCGTGCAGCATGTGCATGGATAATCAGTAATAATCCTTGCAAATGTTTGTTATTACAATTCGCTTAGTAGGAACAAATCATCCACTGGGAATGTTGTCAGGTGTCAGCGGTCAACCATGTTCTCTTTTGCCTCAGTTTGTGACAACCACAAGTATGAACCGTAACTTACCTGGTGACATTTAATAAATGGAAATGGGACTATTCACCTGTCTGAATCATGAAGCTGGTACGGTATTGCCATGGTTGCTTGAAATGTCAGTCAACAGTGGTATTTCTTCATATACATAACCCAGTAGTGATGGAAATTATGACAGTTTAATAGGTGTTACCGATGATGTCACATATCTCATACTGAAACATTACCAGCGAATAACAGCATGTTTTGAATTGGGAAGTTTGCTTTATGCCAAATTGCTACGTTACGTGTTTGCTTTATAGTGAAGCAGTCAAGAGATTTAACATAACAGCTTTAAACAATTCAAATCATTAAAAAGGTAATGGTAATGGTAATCTCAGTGTTGTACGTCACTTTCAACAAAGAGATGATATCGCGACAGTAATGGATTAGGATGATTGTGATGCTTGGACAGCTCCACTAAAGTGCCAGCGCCTACTTGACTCAAAACCCGCAAAGATATGGATGCGAAATCCAGGCCGCGGTGAAAATGGTCCTGTACGATGTTATTGAGCTACCGCGCCGGTTGCACTACCATTAACAGATGCGGTCGCCATTTAACGTGATCATCCGAGTCACGTGCGACCAATTAGGCAAGGAAACCAGATTAAATCATATAAAAAAACGCGTCAAAGTTAATCAATGATTCATGCAATGACGAAGTACTAGTCAATGTTCATGTTCTTAAGCGTTGAAGGTGCTGCCACGAACAACCTCATGTTCAGAGTGGTTGCTATCTAAACTACGGCTTCATGCACATATGGCAGTTTCTCACGATTATCCGGCTTCGAAATGGTCTGAAATGGACTTGATAGCACATTACTCACATATCGGACGAGCTGCACATTCTACTGTCATTATGTTTCTGATTGTTTATGATATGCCTTACAGCTTGTACATAGACATATTCACACTTAAGTTTCCTGTGTTGTTTCTATGGACTGCATTGATACGTTTCAACCCATGTGAATACTTTGTGTCCGCCATGGACATAGCCGTGGGCCAAAGCTAACCTATCAAACATTAGCCCTTGCAATACCCTTAAATCATTGATGATCATTGAAGACTGCTGCTGTTGCAATATTGCTATTGCTATTCACATTTAGATATGTTTACCGGGAGACGAACAAATGTTACCAGTAACAAGGAAACAGACAGGAGCGGTCTTGGTTGAATTAGTCTTTTCGGGGGTTGGATATAAAGTAAAACTTCGCGAATGAACTGTTAATACATTATGACATATATGCACGCCTTGGCTACATAAACGTACATTACTTTAACGTTATTGTTTGATGATTACAGCTACGTCCATACATTTCTGTAGGCCGAATTATGCAACCATTATACATAGAATCAACAAACCTCATTAATGTAGAACGCATTATCAACATAACTATTGTGATCTCCTTAATCAACTAGTGTAGTGGTGTGTATTTTTCACCTCAGATGCAAAAAGTCGCATTAATTCCCTGAAATTGAACCTCCGCCCCTCGATAAAAGAATTGTCATTTGTGTGAAACACTTTCTCCTATGCTTTATCTTACATGGTTAAGCTCAGGCATTGCTGTTTATATTATAGATATATCTATGTTTGACGCTTACATGGTGCCTTTGAGATGATCATTTGCTGTTTGACTGTTGCGTACCACAAAAGGAGAACGGACCGAGGGTTGATGTCAACTGAACGGAGAGATTAAATGTGTCTGTTGATGTTAACAGCTCCTTCTAATCAAGCAGAGGACAGTGAAAACATTCATTCAGTGCTAGTTGTAATATACCACGACTATAACATGTTTGATGATTACACCATTGCTAACGCGTGTCACGAAAATAGGGATGTTAGTTGTTTCGTGTGATGTCACAGTCGAGGTGATTGCATTGTGGGATCACATAACGGCTTTGAGTGTGTAATAATACGACGTTCAGTTGCCCAAAACATGCTCATGTTTCATTTTGAATTGCAGATGATGTACTAATGATAGGCAAAATGAGCGACGCATTGGATGACAAAAAGCCAACTGCATATTTATGGCGTATACTGACATAAACGATCATCATCGCTTTTATTACGCTTATAACCAGGTCAAAGACGACCGCAGAAGGAAGTACGTACCTCGATCGAGGTACGTACCTCGTTCCTAGTAAGGCGTACTTGGTTTGAAGTATGCATACATAAACAAAAATTTCTCAACTGCTTTGCAAATTGTGACATCATTTACTGAGATTTGGTTGGGTTAAATCGTGGAAACCCCCTTAGTTGTCATAGCCTCGATTTGAGACCATGTTTAGCTTTGCACGTGCACGAGAAGGCTTTCATATTCGTTTTTAAACTTGAGTACGGCGGCTATCGCGAGACTTTCCTGAAGATGAATGAGGCAGGAATCATTTTGTATCAGTTTGGCAAAATTAAAAACTTACTTTTTGCGGAGCATAGTTTGTCTAGATTATATGAAAAATAGTTTCGTGAAAATTGTATGGCATATTTGTGACTTATGGATGATAACATCACACCCCATGTCAAACCATTTGCACAACCGATATTTGCGTACTCCAATCGAGGTACGCTGCACCATGATTGTTTCAAATCTCGCTTGTTGTCCAACCGGGTCTGATTGAAAGTGTTCATATACGTGTTCAGTTGTGATTAAAAATGAATGTTCTTCTCAAATAGAATAACAAAGCAGCCAGGTGTTTGATATTGAACAGAATGCCCCCAAAAACACCACAACAGCAAGTTGTCATACTTTTGTTGGCCTGTTCTGTTCGAGTTTTTGAAAACTTTTGTTCTTGTTTTAATTGGATGTTAGGTTATTATTTAAGGCTTTACAGATGGAAACGAGCATCATTACATATGTAATTAACATTATCATTTTAGCAAACTTAAGGTTTACCAGATATGGAATGGATTGTTCACAAAATCACAGGGTGACGATCAGGTTGTATTGAAATTTACTATGCTTTATTACAAATACTTCATAGCAATGTGGACAGTGATCATAAGAATATTCCTCATCTGTAAACTTCATGATGGTGTTTATCCTACATGCTGCTAATAATTGAGTTTCTATCGGCCAAATCATATGCCTTTAACAATATATCATGCAGATCCAGAGTAGAGGAACAGCAATGTTTGAGTTAATTTTATTTTAGAAATAATTCTCAAGTAGCAAATTGTGTTCAAAATCACATACGTAAAATATTTGGTGTTACATACTAGGATACCGAATCCCCAAGTGCAGGTACACTACAAATCAATTACCAGTATTACAATGAGGCAGATAATGATGACAAGTATAGTAACGTTATGACTGTTTGACAGCTAAATGTATATGTATGATGTTAATGCAATAAGTGAGATACATAACTATGATATATCTAGGACAGGTTACACAATGCAGGATAAAGCTTCTTTAATAGGTCATGACACAGATAGGATTAATTGATATACCTATACATGTACAGACATACACATTACAACAGCAAGTGTTAAATGACAAAACTAGAGGAAAGCATGTTCAAAAGGTGGGATGGCATTGAAAACGGAAAGGGGGGGGGAGGGGTTTGGAGAGAGAGAGTTGAAACCAACTTTCAGCGGCTTGGAAGGCGGCTGCACGGACTCATCACTTACGGCTGAAGGAATGTTCAAGTCTGGATAGATTTCTTCACTTCGTCAATGCATGATTGACAGAACTTAGGAGCAGTTTTTGTGTAATGGACACATTCTTTTTTTTTCAACCGAATCCAACAGTTTTTCTTTGACACCAGGTTTCCATTTTCCAAACATCCTCATTGTGAATGAAGGCTTTCAGAAGCACACTGTTTTGAAAATGGCATGGCCAATAGCTGTTCAATTCTGGAAAAAAACCAAAGTGATTCTTTCACTGGCTAGTGAAATACATAACATTAAATATTATAATCAATGTTTAAGTACACAACACAAACCAGCAATTCTTGTGAGATTTTTTATATCACCCTCTATTAACAAATCATATATGGTTGGAATAACTGACATTGTCACTTCAACCCGTGCACGACGTTTTGTTGATTTATATGTATACTACCGTCAGAGTGGGGCTATGTCACTTCATAAGTACGAGGTTCAAATTTCTAAAACAAATTATCTTATATAAGAACACCACCAGGAAAGGCAGTACACCATACTTCGATTTAAGTATCAATATGCCATTGTTTCAGAAACAGCGGTGTTATATTATTAGCGAAAGCTCATTAGTATGCAATAGAATTTTTAATAACATACAATGTATAATAAGATGATGTACTTGTAAATGAGAAAACATAGACCTTACCTCTGCCATGTTGGTGTGCGTACAAAATTTTAATCATGAACGTCGAAAAACTTGCGGTCGCTGTCGAATAATGGAAGTGAAAACTCTTCTAGTGAACGCCCGATATCGCTCACAACAACAGCGTTGGTTCCAAATGTAGGCCATAATATATTTGCATAATTGAATCGTTCAAAGCCAATCACATTTCAGAAAATAATGTCATAAAATGCAAAACAGCAGAGAGCGGTGGCACGACTATCAATCGAGGTGCGCCGTACTGGGAACGAGGGACTCACCGTACCCCCCAGGTTCCACATCCTTTGAGGGATATTGAGTGTTCATATACGTGTTCAGTTGTGATTAAAAATGAATGTTCTTCTCAAATAGAATAACAAAGCAGCCAGGTGTTTGATATTGAACAGAATGCCCCCAAAAACACCACAACAGCAAGTTGTCATACTTTTGTTGGCCTGTTCTGTTCGAGTTTTTGAAAACTTTTGTTCTTGTTTTAATTGGATGTTAGGTTATTATTTAAGGCTTTACAGATGGAAACGAGCATCATTACATATGTAATTAACATTATCATTTTAGCAAACTTAAGGTTTACCAGATATGGAATGGATTGTTCACAAAATCACAGGGTGACCGATCAGGTTGTATTGAAATTTACTATGCTTTATTACAAATACTTCCATAGCAATGTGGACAGTGGTCATAAGAATATTCCTCATCTGTAAACTTCATGATGGTGTTTATCCTAGATGCTGCTAATAATTGAGTTTCTATCGGCCAAATCATATGCCTTTAACAATATATCATGCAGATCCATATTTTGTGAAGGAGTAGAGGAACAGCAATGTTTGAGTTAATTTTATTTTAGAAATAATTCTCAAGTAGCAAATTGTGTTCAAAATCACATACGTAAAATATTTGGTATTACATACTAGGATACCGAATCCCCAAGTGCAGGTACACTACAAATCAATTACCAGTATTACAATGAGGCAGATAATGATGACAAGTATAGTAACGTTATGACTGTTTGACAGCTAAATGTATATGTATGATGTTAATGCAATAAGTGAGATACATAACTATGATATATCTAGGACAGGTTACACAATGCAGGATAAAGCTTCTGACACAGATAGGATTAATTGATATACCTATACATGTACAGACATACACATTACAACAGCAAGTGTTAAATGACAAAACTAGAGGAAAGCATGTTCAAAAGGTGGGATGGCATTGAAAACGGAAAGGGGGGGGGAGGGGTTTGGAGAGAGAGAGTTGAAACCAACTTTCAGCGGCTTGGAAGGCAGCTGCACGGACTCATCACTTACGGCTGAAGGAATGTTCAAGTCTGGATAGATTTCTTCACTTCGTCAATGCATGATTGACAGAACTTAGGAGCAGTTTTTGTGTAATGGACACATTCTTTTTTTTTCAACCGAATCCAACAGTTTTTCTTTGACACCAGGTTTCCATTTTCCAAACATCCTCATTGTGAATGAAGGCTTTCAGAAGCACACCGTTTAGAAAATGGCGTGGCCAATAGCTGTTCATTTCTGGAAAAAAACCAAAGTGATTCTTTCACTGTCTAGTGAAATACATAACATTAAATATTATAATCAATGTTTAAGTACACAACACAAACCAGCAATTCTTGTGAGATTTTTTATATCACCCTCTATTAACAGAGTAAATCATATATGGTTGGAATAACTGACATTGTCACTTCAACCCGTGCACGACGTTTTGTTGATTTATATGTATACTACCGTCAGAGTGGGGCTATGTCACTTCATAAGTACGAGGTTCAAATTTCTAAAACAAATTATCTTATATAAGAACACCACCAGGAAAGGCAGTACACCATACTTCGATTTAAGTATCAATACGCCATTGTTTCAGAAACAGCGGTGTTATATCATTAGCGAAAGCTCATTAGTATGCAATAGAATTTTTAATAACATACAATGTATAATAAGATGATGTACTTGTAAATGAGAAAACATAGACCTTACCTCTGCCATGTTGGTGTGCGTACAAAATTTTAATCATGAACGTCGAAAAACTTGCAGTCGCTGTCGAATAATGGAAGTGAAAACTCTTCTAGTGAACGCCCGATATCGCTCACAACAACAGAGTTGGTTCCAAATGTAGGCCATAATATATTTGCATAATTGAATCGTTCAAAGCCAATCACATTTCAGAAAATAATGTCATAAAATGCAAAACAGCAGAGAGCGGTGGCACGACTATCAATCGAGGTGCGCCGTACTGGGAACGAGGTACGTACCTCGATCGAGGTACGCACTTCGTTCTGCGGTCAGTCCGCGACCTGATGACAGCGTCCATTGTCCATTCACGCTTGCTTGCTGCCTTACCAGACCTCGGTTGTTGTCTTGAACATTTCGATCGACTAATGAACTCAGCTAGAAAATCGTTTTCCTAGTCGCAGAATCATTCGCTTTCTTTGAACAATAGTTTTAGATAAATATTCATCCAAGAACAAACAGTGAAAGTTGGAGCGTGGTTATTAATGGACATTGTCTAAAGTGTAATAAGGCCTCTCAGATAATATTGCTTGCTGAAATAATGACACGCAACGCTTGTTTGGCGTCGGTATTGTCTTCTATTAAGGTGACGCTAATGACCAACACGCTTGGAAAATAAAACAGAAACAACCCTTCCACATTGTGAATACACGTTTCATGGTACACGCTATTAGTACTAGTCTCATCCCATCCATCACGCAAATGGTCCATTAAGAGTAAGAAATAAACGAGTCTAGCCCGTTGCTGATAATTACAGAAGATATATATTTTGCGACGAAAAGCCTCCATTGTTCTTCAATGTATTCCAGAGGCCCAAATTATTATGCAGTACTTCTGCAAAACAATGTGGTATGTGTGGGTTGATTGACATTCATTCAATATACCTCCGATCCTTAAAAACACAGGAATATTACTTGGTACGGTATGAGATATCATTGCTTGGGATGGGACAGTTATCTGAAGAGAGTAGGGTTCATTATTTCGGAATTCATTCAGTTCCTACATTCTGTAGTGTCGCTTGCGAATCTAACGCATCTGCATGCCCGGCGGCCTTACATGTAGATTTTCCCGATTTCTGACTCCTTCTGTATAAAACAATAACAGCGACTGTGTCAGTGTGTGTTGTTTTCGACATACAGCTATCATCTACCCAGGTTTCATGCAAAACCAGTTTAGGTGCAAAACACCTTCCAAATTGCAACATTTTACGGTAGCAACATGGTATGTGGAGATATCGATATCCATAAAAAGATTAATTGCACTGGTATAGTATATGTCCTGATTTCAGCTGAAATCAATAGTATATTCGTTTTAGCCGACAGAGAGGAAGGAGAGAGAGTGGGAGGGAGAGAGGGGAGAGAAAGCAAGAGAAATAGAATATATATAATATATATATATATATATAGATATATATATATAGAGATATAGATAGATATATATATATATATATATATATATATATATATAGATATATATATATATATATATATATATATCTATATATATATATATATATATATATATATATATATATATATATATATATATATATATATATATATATATATATATATATATATATATATTCAGTGCAGTACCACGATATTTTCTTGGGCATGCCAAAATCATGGTTGATGTCGAATCAATGGCGATTGCGAATAAGGCGAGTGATAAAATAATTAAGGAGCGCAACACTGAATATATTTTTTTTGCAAAAGAAAATATTTGTATTGACCGTACCAATGTTTTACTGCCAGTGTATGCCGAGACAGCGCCAATGCTGAAGGGTGTTCATTTTATGGGATCCGTTGATGGAGGCTATTATCTCCACTGCTCACCGTGAAGACGAGCAAGCATGTAGGACAAAGCCAGATGATAGTGGATGTGACCGATTTGTACAGTTCTATAAATGAGATACGCTGATGAAGGCTTTTAGCCTTATCACCGCGCCATGCGACAGCAACACAAATTATCAAGCATGATCAATTAGCGGATGGTTATAACTGAATGGAGCATTACACAGAATGCACAATGCTTTAATTGTCAATGGGTTTCTATTCACAGCGGTTTGTTTCGCTTCTGCAATATAACTGCAGCTTTCACGCAATAGATTAATCGCAGATCGTTGATTAAATAGTGATGCCGCACGTGCCAAAGTTTGCGATGATAATTGCCGTAATGTGTGTACGAATATGTGACCTCCAAAATAAATTGGATTGTGACGCACGAAACAAATGACGATATCATTTGGGACAAAAATGGATGTAGTTTCGTATATTGGTCAGTACCATATGTTCATGGAAACGCTTAACTTAAATTCAGACGACGTGTATAGGTTTATTTCACTCGTAGTGATAACCGGGAACGACAAGGTGGTTTTGCGGGGTTAACGCCAAAAATGCTGTTTGGCTCACGCCAAGAAGCTAGGTCATTTAACACAATAGTTGCAAAAGCCTAACCATTGCGGAAAGTCACTTCAAAGTAACTATAAGGACAACTTATGGGGGCGGCTGTCGCATGTAGTGGATGATCTACCTGAAGGATATTCGGTTCTACAAAAACAACGTATTCCTGACGCCCATCTGACCAGGGGTATAATATAATACCTATACATCTGCCTCCAACATTCACGGCAGGGTGTTCAAGGTGAAAAAGATATATATATATATAAATATATATATATATAATGTAATATATTTATATATATATCTTCATATGTACATTTATATATGTTGATGTATATATATTATAAGTATGTATATATATATATATATATACATTTTATAAATATACATGAATATATATATATATATATATATATATATATATTTACAGATATATTTATCTATATATATTTATATACATATATATAAACGCATATATATATTTATTTATATATATATGTAAAAATATATGCATATATTAATTAATATATATATACATATATACATCAATATATATACATTGATAAATAAGTGTGTATATTTTTAGATATATATATATATATATATATAAATATTTATACATATAAATTTTTTTTATATATTTATATATATATATATATATATATATATATATATATATATGTACATATAAGTATATATATATAATATATATATTTTATATCTTCATAAGTGCATTTATATATGTTTATGTATGTATATATATATGATATATATATATATATATATATATATATATATATATATATATATATGTGTATATATTATAGATATATTATATATATACATATATAATATATATGTATATATATATTGTATATATATATATATATATATATATATATATATTATATATATGCATATATATTTATTATATATATGTAAATATATATATACAAATATATAGTTATATATATATATATATATAGATATATATTATATATATATAGATATATATATACATATATATATATATATACATTAAATATATGTACAAATATAAATAATATACATTATATATACATATATATATATATATATATATATACATACAATATACACACTATATATATAAATGTATATATATATATATATATATATATATATATATATATATGCATAAATTTTATATATATATATATAAATATGTAAATATGCATAAATATTTATAAATATAGATAAATAAATATACATGTAAAGATATATATACATATGCGTTATGTAGATTATAAGTATATACATATGTTTATATATGTAGATATAAATATATATACATGTATATGTATATATATGTTCACACATATTTATACGTACTTATACATCTTGGAACATAGCAGCGAAGACGATAATAAACAGGAACGGAGCCGTAACACCACCCTGGTTGGTACCGTGCGACACTGGGAAGGGTTCTGAGGTGTTTCCTAGGTCCTGAACGCGTGCCATCATGCCGTCGTGGAAGGATCGGATGATGTTGATGATTATTACTGGGCAGCCAGACTTGGAAAGAAGCCTCCACAGGCCTTCCCGTCTGGCAGAATTGAAGGCCTTTGTGAGATCTATGAACACCAAGTAAAAGTCGCGATTTTGCTCTCTGCACTTTTCCTGAACTTGTCTGGCAGCGAACATCATGTCTGTAGTTCCTCTTTTGGCCCGGAAGCCGCACTGACTCTCCGGTGCTAGGTGGTCCATATGCTTGGTTACGCGGTTGTTGATCATCCGTGCGAGGATCTTGCCTGCGATGCGCAGTAGGGATATGCCGCGGTAGTTGTCACATACCCGTCGATCTCCTTTGTTCCTGTAGAGATGGATGATGGTGGCATCCTTGAAGTCTTGGGGAACTGCTTCCTCTTCCCAGATGATCCTGAAAAGCCTCGTTAGTTCCGCCAGAGTGTTTCCGCCGTACTTGAACACCTCCGGCGGGATTCCGTCATCTCTGGTGCTTTTCCACTCGACATTTGCTTGATTGCATGTGTTGTTTCAGCAACTGTTGGGACGACTTTGAGGTCGTCGATCACGGGACACTGAGGAACATTGCAGATGGCGTCGCCTGAGATCGTCGAGTGACGATTCAGCAGCCGGTCGAAGTGCTGTGCCCATCTTTTAGTGATCAGCTGTGGCAACTTGATCAACGACGAACACTCGAGCAGAGGGCTAGCTGTTCTCGACTGCGGTAGACTGCCTTGAGATCCGCGAAGAAAGTTTTCATGTCCTTTGCATCGGCGGCTGGTTGCAGTTCCTCCGACTTTTCTACCCACCACTATATAAATAATTTATTTATAACATATATATATAAGTACACACATATTTGTACGTACATTCTGGAACATTAGAGAGAAGATATATATATATATATATATATATATATATATATATATATATATATATATATATACATAAAAATATATAAATATATATATATATATGTATATAAATATATATATATAAATATATATATATATACATATATCTTTATATATAATCATATTTTTTACATTTATATAATATAACATATTTATTTATATATATATATTATTATATGTATATATACGCATATATATTCATATTTATATATATATATATATTGACATATATGCATATATTTAAAAATATATATGTACATATATATCAATATATATATATATACATTTATATATAAGTGTGTATATATGGAAATATATATATAAATATACATACATATATAAATATATATACATATATATACATACATATATATATATATATATATATATATATATATACATACATGTATACATACATACATGCATACATATATAAACATACGAGTACACATACATATATACTTACATACATACATACATACATACATACATACATACATACATACATACATACATACATACATACATACATACATACATACATACATACACATACATACGTACACATACACGTACATACGTTACATACGTACATACATACATACGTACATACATACATACATACATACATACACATACATACATACACACATACATACATACATACATACATACATACATACATACATACATACATACATACATACATACATACATACATACATACATACATACATACATACATACATACATACATACATACATACACATACATACATACATACATACATACATACATACATACATACATACATACATACACATACATACATACATACATACATACATACATACATACATACATACATACATACATACATACATACATACATACATACATACAATACATACACATACATACATACATACATACATACATACATACATACATACATACATACATACATACATACATACATACATACATACATACATACATACATACATACATATACATACATACATACATACATACATACATACATACATACATACATACATGTAGTATCATACAACACATACATACATACATGTGATACATTAGACTCTCCATACATACATGCATACATACATTCATACATGTAGATGTGTGATACATGATGATATCATACATCCATACATCATTACATACATACATACAATCATAACGACGCAAAACATACATCATACATACATACATGCATGCATATGCATACATACATACATACATACATACACACATACTTCGTTTTACATACATGCATACATACATATACACTACATACATACATACATACATACATACATACATACATACATACATACATACATACATGCAATACATACATACAAACATACATACATACATACATACATACATTGACATACATACATACATACATAAATACATACATACATACATACATACATACATACATACAAACATACAATACATACATACATACATACATACATACATACATACATACATACATACATACATACATACATACATACATACATACATACATACATACATACATACATACATACATACATACATACATACATACATACGTATACATACATACATACATACATACATACACATACATATACATACATACATACATACATACATACATACATACATACATACACACATACATACATACATACATACATACATATACATATACGGATAAATCGTAGGTACAGTTGAATATTCCGAAAATGTCTCAGGTTTCTTTACATATGATGCTTTGATCGTATTATCACATTTGTACGACTATGACTCACGCAGCGCTAACAAATATATCGCAATGCAGTTCTTCAGGGCGAGATGTCACTAGTGATGGTTGTGTTAAGCCTCAAAGGCAACTATTCCTGTTCAAAATGCAGTCTATGACCGTCGGCTCTCACAGATAAATTAATCCTCCCTGATTCTATATAGTCTTTCTCTAATAATAGTTTATAATTCTAGACTGAGAACCGCTGTGTTTGATGCTTATCTAGAGATGCATTAGATTTAACGTAACGATCAAAGGGGGTGACGATAATGAAATATATTGTTAAACTAAGTATTGTCCTCTTACAAAACTCGTGGCCCTGATATCAACTTTCAAAAAAATACGTGAACGAGTTCACCAAAGTAACAGAAAGGCAACTTTCAGATTAAGAATTAACTGAATGAATATCGTCAGACGGCATGACAGAAAACAAAGCAGACAGTTATGGCGATACAGACACGAGCAGCGGCACATACAGATGCAAGATGGAAATGGTTGTATTTCAACGAACACTCACACTTACGTATCCGCCTATTCCAGCGCTTAAAGTGACCTTTGAACTGTTGGTCAGGACTAATATTATGTCACCTATCAATTGACCAAACAGAACGAAAATATACTACCCGTTTTAGTAAAGATCAGCTAAGATATTGAGCCAGTATCATAAGTATATCGCATGCCATCAGTCAAAGGTTTTGTAGCTTTGCAGCTCGTAATTTAGCATAAATAAGCCTTAACGTTTGGTTTGAGAAATGCAATCATGTCAAAGTAGTATGTCGCAGATAAATATATTTGCGCCGAGTAGTATCAAAAACTTAATGTGATCATTAGACTCTCCAGAAACATTTCTATTCTATAGATGTGTGAATGATGATATCGAATCCATATATCACATGGGAAATCAACAATCCGACGGCTCGGCAGTAACTGCCACTGTTATGAACTTCGTTTTTCACTTTAACTCGTTGTTGCATCTTATGTCAAAAACAAATCTATTAACAAACGCATCAAAATTGACAAGTTTACGTGAATGAGAAAGATGCCATAATTTTGCAGTTAATGTAACAACAACTCGATATATGACATGTTTTGTTTGCCAAAGAAACGAGAGGTCGATAATTTATCGTATATCAATCTGTTAATGGCACCGAAGCAAAATTAAAAACATTCATACTGACTCAGCGAGCCATGATACAAGGTATCTTGCCTCTAAAATGGTCGCTGTTTGTCAAGTCAATAACGTAAAGTGTCTGGTCCAGCAATAGCATCTATACCGAACATAGTATTGTCTGCTCTTGCTGATATCGGTATCAATATCATTACGATGCAATGATTTTATTGTCACTCTTGTGTAGGATACTTGACCCGAAGCTACCTACAATATCCTATGCCATATGATGCAGATGCACTAGGCAAACATGCGATATAAGTAGAATATATTGAACACCTCATAAGCAATAAGTAATGCTTGTGCATTTTATTCAGTCACGCGCTGTTACTTCAAGGCCGGAATGCTTTGCGATTTCATAAGACCAATCACGATTTTTTTTGCTCTGCAGAGTTGTTATTTATATGTCCAAAATCTAACATTCAGCTGCAGTGCTAATTTACAATGTTTGAAATTTATAACGATGACCACAGCTGTCTCATTAAATGGGAGTAATATGATTGGGTGCTGCCTATCGCATAAAGACTTCCAATACGACAGTCCATTACTGCCGAAAACGGAGTTAAATTTTCGGTCAGAGTGGCGCTTCATGACAGGCTGCACTCAAGCTTAATATGGATGTGGCGTTTATAGTTTGAGGCGAGAGGATTATAAATATCCGATGCAATGATAGCACATAAAATCCAGTGAACTTTTCGGACTTAAGCTTGTTATTTTCTCAGTATGACGGTCGTGAAGGAGTCGACCTGCTGCTTCCGGTCCTGCATTGTGATGTTTGATGGACAAACTCACCAACACACACACACATATTAATAATGCTCTTGAGGGCACAATAGGTACAGCTGGGCTTATAATAGCCATAATATCAATGCAAATTTTACATCACCCTGAAGGCACGACGTGCATTGTATGCAGTCGTTTAGGGGTAGATTTTTTTTGAGAGTGACAAAAGATTTGCGCACATGTTTTGCAACGTCGATTGAACAGAAATACATGTCCATATACTTTTATAAATGATGTCCTTTTATAGCTTCATATCAATGACCCCCGCGATTACAACATTGCATATTGCATATGTCGCTATAGGCTGGAGCATTTACTGATATTATGGAATATACGCTGGCAGATCGGTATTATTCAAGTGATATGGTCCTCATGATGGACGATACTTGCAGTTTATCAATTTATGGAGCCCCCAAAGTACTCCATTTTGAGAAACAAAAAACCTACTTGCATGGCTGAGTTGGGAAACTGTGCGCAATGTGCATTTTGATTCACCAAACTACATATGACTTAAAAATAAAATAGATCTGAGCTGAATGTTGTTGTCATTCAGTACTAATATTAGCGTACAATAAACGCAGGCGTATCAGAGGAGCTCACCCATAATCTATTGGACAATTAAACAACTGTATTGATAAGCCACCTACAGGACATTCCCTATCCAACAACCCGGAAAACCCATGATAGATTATTTCCGCATAGACTATCATGTATACCTTGAGATCCTTGTATTTGAGCATGGTATAATCTGGTAAACCATTGTTTACATATCATAAGCATTCAACATCATTGATGTCAACCAACTCGACACTCTGTGAGATCCTTCCTTTGCTTCGATAACCAAATACGGCATCCGACAGACAAAGCTATGTTTATGTCGTGAAGTTCGAAAGCAATTACGCAGTAAGATCAAAGGCTGTGACAAGGACACTATATTGAAATATCTCTGTAGTGCAGTGCTCATTTGCATAGATCTTTATATTATACGCTATTCATATGTGGATAACGCTATTAGACGAATGTTTGCTTTGCAAATTATTATCAATAATTGCTATTAAGTGCAAAGATGCGACTGCTCCTTACAGTGTCTTCTCTTCTTTTGTGAGTTATATGAGCGCATAGAAAGTCCTAGTATACTAATAGCGGTGATTCACGAGGGATGTTACCATTGCAATGTCCAAACTGGTGACTTACTCTCCCTCTGCAGCGGACAATTATGGATAATATGCGTGTCTTGCGGTGATGGAACAGGATGTAAATTGTAACGTAATACAGAGGAACTATGACTGTATGCAGTAAATTACCGATAACTTTGCGTGACCACTGTGCCGTGAAAAAAACGACAAAAGGAAAGTGCTGTCTTTTTACAATCGATTTTTTGCACAGTCCTTTTGGGTTGGACACGGCTTAGATAAACTGGTCACGCAACGTAGTGGTGTCATGTTTGCATGCGCTTATTGTTGTGATAGGTTAAGACCTGTGAATGCGGCATTGCTGCGAGGCGTACTAGAAGAAGACACAAGGCGCTGCTCTACAGGAAGCAATACAAATGTTGCGTCATGGATATATCATCCCTATTTGCCATTTCCTACATAAGCCGTCCTATTGTAAAGTGACAATGTTACCTATTGACGAGAGTCATGTCTACTACAACTGACGTTATCGAATATTCGCAATGAGACACCGTCGGGTTCACAGCCATGCTTCCTTGAATGATCACTGAATGACATAATGAATACCTACGATGTTTGTTTGGTTCTTAGTTCATTTGTTGTATTAGCAGTAAGACTTTACGTTTTGTGTAGATCCAACTCAATCTCTAATGAAGCGAATCTGCATTTGGATCATGATTGTATACCCCCAACAGAATGATATGTCTCATATGATCAGCACCAGCGACCGTTATGCACCGCCAATCTGTTTTGCCTAAAGAATATAATTTCCGCTACCACCCTAAACGTTTTACCATGTGATTCAATTACTACAGTTTGCTAAAGAATAATAAGTGGTGACAGACTACAGGGGCGTTGTTATTTTGACATCCTCACTTGCTTAGATAGCATCTGTCATTCAATATGTCGCCACCAGCCAGCAAATCCTGCGTTAATGGATGCGTGGGTGTGACGATCTTGTGACATCGGAGAAATGTTAATTGCGTCCAAATAAACGCCGATAAATATAAATAATATTTGAGGCTCATCAAATTACTGTTGGCCAATATAATTGTATATGCTGTAACAACAACTGCATATAGGTAGGCTGATTAAATGCATTAATGAATGCAGTACATGTATGAATATACCCTTATGATAGCGATCAGCGCATTAATAACCATCGGTTTTTCGTGTGGCCATTAATTAATAGATCGCGGTTGTGGGAAGGACTGAGTGCAGTATTACTCAGATGATATTATTCCCACAGGAAGAACATGTACTGTGCACACTAGCTGTTAAGTATAGGTAGTGTTCAACGCAAACTAGTTTTCGAACAATCATCCGTTATAAGAGGGGAGTTGTGTTCTGTAGCCACTATTATAAAACAATCATCCGTTCTAAGAGGGAAGTTGTGTTCTGAAGCCACTATTTTCATCAATACATCATAATTCAATACGCATACTCCCGAGGCAGGCTGTACAATGATAAATCATATCATTAATAGCTTTCTTTGATAATTACCTCGCGATTATCCGATACGCTTCTGTGACGAGTTACTGATTCATAATGTCGAGTCCACCTGTCTGACAACAGCTTCAAATAGGTTTGGCATTCGATTTATCCTCATAAACCAATGACTCGCTGTAACGATCCTGTTTTGATTTGTTAATGAGATTTTATATTTTAATTGGCTCGAAGTAATTTATTTACGACAAAGATGGCTGCAGGTTAGGAAAGCAATTTTATGTTGGTGGGCAGTATTAAGCGTGATGCTGTTACTATATGTGGGTCTATTTATATCTGCAAGGCATGCTGGTTGCTTAGTCATCTTGGTTACCAGGGAATGTTCTCGGTAACTAAGGAGTAATGGTTTTCCATTTTGTCTGACCTTGGTGGTGTGAGTGTTGTGTGCTAGCATTTCAACCCCGCATCCCAACTGATTGGCTATGCTTCATCTGCCATACCATTACCTCGTCCCCCTTCACCCCAACTAGTCTGATTCGGATGCTTTGTATGATGCATACCATCGGAATGCGTTGGATGGGGAGGTAGCTCTGGTGTGGTTGATTATTCATTTCTTTATATGGAGACGGTAAAGCCAACTAAGAGTCACCAAAACGCGCACCCTCACTGAAGTCAACAGAAGTCAACAGAAGTCAGAAGGAAGAGAGCCAGACTCCAAAAGAGACTGACTCACGTCGACTCCAAGTGAGGTTTAAAAGGAGACTCACTCACTTCTTCTTGACTCCAAGAGAGGCTTCAAGAGAGACTCACGCACTAGAAGTACTATTAATAATATCTAAGCCTTACCCCAAGGCACGATACTCTCTTGCAAAGCCTACTAACGCCACATGAAGGACATGAAGCTTTCGAAATTGATTTGGAATTATAAAAATCAAAATTGACTTGTGAATTCTAGTAACGCTTAACACAACTTGTCATGAACTGAATGCGAATAGTTAAATTTGATGAAGATTGACAATCGTTTTTCTTATCAAGGTCATGCTGTATCTGCTGTATGTCTCAGTTGTAGCTAATCCTCAAAATCAGAAGATTCTGCCTTGGATATTCCATGCGTACATAAAGTGCAACAATCACTAACATTGTAGTTAATCCATTTTACAATGGTAAATAACTGATCGTAGCTTATTTTAGCATCGGCAGATATTTTCGCACACCTTCCCCCACTGACTATGTAATACAAATTTATTTCAGCGATTGTCTCTTTAAGTATAATGCTGCTAGGTGCAGATTTACCTGCTATACGAGTGCATGTTTTGCAAACGGTTCACCGTACTGAAAAGTATTAGTGAAAATACGTCATGTAATAACATGATGGTGATCTAGAATAAACTTAGGTTTCATCACACGTCATATATATCGATTGAATAATTACGTTTTGCATATGTGGTATGGAAAGATTATTGATGCAACGGGAATGGACGTCGTGTTCCGCCATTCTGTTGCCACAATTACAATTACGAAACTATTCTGCTGTAACAGCGGCAGTAACCTCAGCATTGCCCAATGGATGCCCAACATAAAACATATTGAATTAGCAGTATGATACTCTTTCGAATGAATATGGTATTTGATTTAGTTGTTACACCTTTATCACGCGATCTCGTCCGAGTAAATGACGATGTCGATGACCACTGACATGTCATGAGGTTACGTGTGTGAACTTGAATGACCTCCTTACCCATGTTATCACCCTCAAATGGACCTTCGTTCAACCTGACCTATAGCACGTTGTCCTGAAATTTCGCTATGTCAGGTATTTTGAGGGATTGCTTTATTCAACATCCGTCTTTGAATTCATTGAAGCCTTATCTTATTTACTCATTTAACTTGCGCTCACCTCGTCTTCTGCCCAGCCGACTTCGCTCTCCCCGTTGACGCGACTCATGTTCGACTTCAACGTGTTTCCTTGCGTGACATTAATCTGCTTTTATACAGAAGACCAATGACTATGCGGGAAGTTAATATGAAAACGACTCATCACACTACATAACGTATGAATACTACTCATAACAAAAGTCATGGCCCTTTTATTGTAGTTATATTTACTCATCCTAACCACGCACCCAGTTCGATTTCGGGCTGGAGAGTTAATTAAGCGGGCGCCATGGTATCATATCGCTGTTAACTGGGGATGTCACGTGCCATCAGACATCATGAGACGTACCTGTGTTAACCAATTACTCCTCTACAGACACAATCAATTTGCCACCGTTTGGACTTGATACATTATCGAAATAAATGGTATGACTATGTAACCGTACTTAGCTGGGCCAACAGGTAAGCAATGTGGCGAAGACGATGTCAAATGAGCAATGTAATTTGGTTTTAAAGGAAACGACTGCTATTGTGTACGGCAATATCCGTTACAAATGCGACTGTTTCTAGAGTAGCCCCCAGTAAAGATCCCGTTGATGAATCTTTCTGAGCGCCACCTTGCTTCTGTATGCTCTACATGTTTGTTAACAGTTTAGGTTAATACTTGATACGCAATGATTAAAAATTCTCAGAGAGTATACGAAACTACACTGGTGAGAGGTGTCGGATGGCAGGTGAAACTGAATTACCTGGAAGAATGTTTCGCGCAGAATTTTCAGTACACAACAAGCAGAACGCCCTAACGTATGTACGCCATTGTATAAACCACGTTTTCATTTCGATTGTTCATAACTCTATTTCGATTATCTCTCAACTATTTTTGAAAGTGTCAGTACTGTCGGTTTTCTGTGCAATTCATAATTGACAGCAATAACGCCTACAAGAACAGCTTCCCAACAGCCTTTGTCAGCTTCGAAAACAGAAACATCTTGTTTTATGATAATCTGGAAAATTGGCACCCCCTCTAAACATTAAGGAGCTCAACAATGGATTTTCACTATTTGGGCTTCAAAAAAACCATTTCGGGTCTACAGCAAATAGCTTAATGAATACCATGTATTCAATATATTTCATAATATAAAGCTACACGTTCTCAAGTTATAGCCGGTCCGTATTCAGGACCATCTTATGGCACCGCATTCCACACCAGACGATTGAAAGTTATTTTAGAGCATACTATACAACTTGTGACTTATTGGGAAACCAAAATGCATCAAGATTCGAAAAGCCAAACGTTTGCAGTACATATGATCTAACAACTGACAATCATTGTACACAAGTGCTGTTTTACGATTGATCGATCTAGTAAGAGTAAGGTACGCTGGCTACTTATTAACATATTCAAACTCCTAAACTTGATGTCTTTAAGTCGTGGACACTTCTTACGAACAATTTGTATCTTATTTGGCTACGCATAACGACTCACAGACCGATAACGCACATGCTCACAATTTATTATATCTTCAGCCACAATGCAAACAGTCTGTTAAGTACATCCATGCCAATCTGCAATAATCCTATTTTTCGCTCTCAAAAGAACTCTGATGGCTATTGGAGTAAATCAGCTATTAAAAAATAGTAACTTATTACTCAGAAGCCGTAATAAAAATAAACCGCTGTTGAGGGCGGTACAGCTTAATGCACCATTTATCATCTATGTTGTAATTGATATATAAGTCATCCTCAGCTATCTGACGAAAGGGCATTGGTGAGATAATCACCTACATTCTTTATAATCAGCGATATGATCCTTGACTTTATCGGGACACCATCAAAATTATATTGTGTCCAACAACCAACGAGTGAAGCATAAGAAGAGTATTTGAGATCGAACGATCTCTTGGCAGACCCATATATCTCACAGGTATCATTGATGCCTTAGTAATGGGTCTGTTCGTTCCACAATAGCCGCCTTTCAGACGTTGCATCGCAAAAAAGTCACTAATTATCTGAGGAAACCTAAATGCGGGCGACGAGAGCAGCAGGTTACGCGGTTTGGTTTTCATGGTTATTCGTTGGGAAAGGCAAAATAATCTAGAGCCATCATTATAAAACATTTCAGGCACATCTTACGAACCTACTTAGTTTGCTATGGTGTTTTGTGTGCGAGTCACTACCAACACTTCGTTCCGCGCTATGTTGTCATTTTCATCCCATAAATATCCCAAATAATGGTATATTTCATCATTAGACGGCGAAGTCACCATGCATGGGACAAATTTCAATGAAGATAAGCAAATAAAATCTAAGTCATGAAATGAGAACCTAAAACCTGTTATGTAAACAATCCTACATCGAAAGAGTGCCGAATTGGAACGTTAGCATTTTTGACCAGTCAGGAAGAAACATATCGTAGCAATATGCAATCATGCTTGCCATGATGTTGGCTATGAAACGCCGGGCTGTCTATTCCTTTTCAGCAAATGTAGAGCCTTGCAGCGCAGTTAACGAGAAAAATATAAATATGTAGATTTTTTTCCGCCATGATTGCCTCTAACTCCATTATTCGTTATTTAGATACAGGTATTGATATCGGATTGCTCTCCAGAACCAAGACTTGCAATTTTCCGTCTCGTCGGCCTTTCAGAGATGAAAGAAACAGACAGAATCATAACGATGAGTGTTATAAATCCTGTGTAATGAAATGAAAGTGGAACTCTTTCTTACGAATGAATCCATAAGTGTCGCATACCGTAATGACTGCTTCCGATTCAGCATGTGCTCTCTATTTAAGGCCCTATATGTATGTAATGATAGTGTCACAGTGATGATTGACCACCGCTAATATTGCGTGGCTCTCCAGGTGAAGCAAGTCATGGGAATGCCGCGTAACTATGCATCTGTACTGTGGCTATACTGGAACGAAAAACAGTCAAACAAATAATAAATGTTGGGATGGGAGGGACGATTTGCGGATATATATATATGATATAATCACGCTCTAATATATATATATATATATATATATATATATATATATATATATATATATATATATATATATATATATATATATATATATATATATATATATATATATATATATATATATATATATATATATATATATATATATATATATATATATATATATATATATATATATGACAACATTGTTGCATTTGTTAAATTTCAGTGATTTACTGTCATTTGCCATTTACGTTAAGCTTTAGCTTTTAAATAGGCCATGATGAAGCTTTGTACTGAACGAAATCATTAACATTACTGGGGGCATCTTAGTACTCACATATGATGGCCAACAGCCAATTACAAACGGATCATTAATGATGCTGGCATATTCTGCATGTTATATGCCAAGTTTAAGAAATAAAACATTTGACCAACACATCTGGCCGGTGTTTGTAGATTGTTGATGGATGAAAATTGAACTTTAGTCAATATTCCTCGGCGCTTTTCCTTTAACCTCGCAATGTTAGCCACGCTGTTGGGTGCCAGTAATTTTAGCCGATTATTGATAACACCTTGTTAGCATCATATATATCTTTTGCCCATAGCTTATTAAATAGCATAACCCTGTATTGTAATATACAAACGTTACCTATACAAGTACGGACAAATTCCCACTTGACACGATGTCATGAAATGCTACAGAAATTATACTGAAATGCAAGCAAATCGGACACGGAGACCAGGCAATTTTTTATCGCGGTATAATCGTTTCTACCAAAATTAATATGCAATTAAAAGGACACAACATAGAAAGAAGGGATCCCATCGCCTCGAAATCAATATTACCAAAGCTTCCATGAACCTACTACATTTCATGGTATATTTTGTGCCACTACCGACATTACTTTCCGGGTGTGCTATTGATCCCATAAAAGCATTGGGGAAAAAAACATGAGTGAGGACCAAGTACAATTAATGCAGGCAAATACAGCATAATTCTCAAGACATGAAATAGAAACTAAAGCCAATAATGCTGAAACAAAGCTAGAGTTTTCAGTAAGTATATACGCATTTTAGTCCAGACTCGAAGAAAACATTTAGTGTTATATGTAATAGGGCTTGCTAAAATATTGGATACAAAACGCCTTTAAACGTGGGGGTCCTAACTTGTGATGAGCGACAAATAAATAGATATATACAAATATTTCGCTAAGTAACATTTCTGCTGGGTTATTCACAAAAACACATTATTCGGTTTCAAGGCACAAGTACAATATAGCGGGTGTTCAGGCTAGAACTACGTAATGCAATTTGGAAAATTATCTGTGCTACGCTCTTAAGTATCTATGCTGCTTTCGTTTCCGTTTCACTGATCTTTCACAGATGCAAGAAGCAGACCTTATTTTGAACGATTAATGTAATCAATCATATGAAAGGAATTGGGCGAGGAGTTATTTCAAGCACATGGATGAATCAACAAGTGCTGCTTACCGTAAAATCCATTTCCGATTGAACAAGTACGCCCAACAGAAGGCCGCGATGCATGTGATGAGAGCGTCATAAAGATGATTCTTCACCACTGAATTTGTGTTGGTCTCCCGGATGAGGAAGTCAGATCAACAGAGCATCATTATATTTTTTCTCTAGGTTAAATTAAAGCAAAAATCAAGCAAACAAATAATAAGGGTTGGGGTTGGCGGAGTCATTTACGGAGTAGAGTGCAATAGGCGTATTGTATTCATTTTATATGATGCAATTAATCTTCTTCAGCGAAAGCCCCTGATATTGATCTGTCACAATGATGCGTACAGGACTGACAATAACGGCAGCTAGCTACGAGTCTTTCCTTAATCGCGAGGGTTACTTTCCGCATGAGTTATTAACATACGATGGGATACATCATGATCGGTGGTGGCGTAGCTGATGGCGAATGGCGCCTTGTTTGAGGCAGGGATATTCCCTTTCGGTTAAAATGTTAGGTGTCTATGTTGTTAGTATTCAAAAGCACAAGATAAGATGCTCAGCCACTAGACAGGCATGGCCTCGCAGATTATACTGCTTTTGTTATATTTACTCAACGTTTGCGAAACTGTCGTTGCTTACAGTGGATGGAAAAAGTTTCTCTTCAAAGACTGTTTGTCCTATAAAAGTCAATAATTCGAATACTAATCATCGACGTAGTGACACGCAAACGTATTGTCAACAACGAATGTGCACTCTAGTCTACGTAACAAGGACCGGATGTCTATAAGATTTATTGCTATCAATCATTCAGATACATTTGTAGAATATACAGGTATATTGGCGACATTACAAATACAGTACAAGGCTTACGCCCGGCCGTTCAAATGCATTCCTGATCACGTTCAGAATACACAGACAACATCGGATAGTGATCAATATTAGTCACGTTATGTGCGGGTGTTGCCATTGTGATGTTTACACGGTGAAAACGTGGCATGAGTTTACTTTCGTTGCTGTTTGATGCGTTTGAGGCGATGGACGTTTCTTACAACAACAAATTGAGATTCCCTGTTAAAGTGCATATGACACCAAATTTTAATTTTTATGAAACCGAATGAAAGACAAGGTTGCATTTACTCTGTTTTTGTGGTTCAATTTCCGAACAAGTCACCCGAACCTAACGTAAATTGAAATATAAAGTCGATTTTTCGCCACCCGCCGCCATTTTCCAAATTTTCGGCCCAGCATCCCGTGACGTATTGGGAAACACTGACAGGGAACCGTCAATGGCGAATGTTGAAGTTTCGGAGAGCGATGTATTTGAGTTGGACGATTTGACGAAGGAGTTTTGGGTTAAAGAGCCTCAAATGTTTGAGCAATCAAATCCAGAGGATGTAGCTGATATTGTGCCGTACAACCATATCTGTCCGAAAACAGCGCCAGCAAATCTGACAGTGACAGGACTGATTCATGTGTTCCAAGAAGCGATAATCTGAACATGAACCGTCTTCAAAACATTGATTGGTGAGTCCCATTGAAACTGTAATCACTGCACGAAACTATCTTTTATTTATTTTATATTATAAATGAAGAATACCTTTTTCATTTGATACCGTTTTCGTTTTTCTTGGTGTTATTCGATTTGATTTTTAGTCGCCAACAAACATGGCGAAAAATCCTAGACAGAGTCTGGCATGTATTTAATAGGTTTATGAAACCCTGGTTTCAGGTGCCAATGTGGAGGCATGCCAACTTCAGGGAAAGTGTCTGCTGTGTGGAGCAGGAGAGAAGTGATGGTTAAAATAGAAAATTTACTAGAAATTAAATGTGTGACACAGCATCCAAATTTTAATGCTGTATGTCTCAATGAAGATGTGTTGGAGACAGCGAACGACACCTACAAGCAGCATCATGGTCCATACAAGGGAAACAAGCAAGTATTGATAGACAACAAACACCAAATTATAAACTTATGTTAAAAACCATCCCCAAACTACTGGGTCATTTTTACAAAATGAATGGCGTTTCAATTCAGACTAAATTATCAATACAGTTTATACCAGGATAAAATTATTTTTGTGACTCAATCATCAAATCAATGTATGGGTTAAAATATCATATTTATTCAGCACTGTAAAAATGTTTAAGGGTCTTGTGTATGGTTGTGTGTTACAGCTGGAAGCGTAACACTGGATATAGGCAGTTTATCCGATGATGCTATCATTATCTTTGAAAGAAAAATCGTATCCCTATACCATCCTGTGTGACATCAATCATCCGAAACACATTTCCAGAGGAGACGAACAATTATGTGGGATATTCATATGAAACTAGCACTCAGAGAAGCCTGAGCGGAACTGATTGACTGCTTGGTGCTTTTCTGGGATCTCGAAGGTGGAGTTCAGATTGGGTGGGATCTCCAGTGCTTCCATCTCCTCATCATTTATGTTGCTGGTCTTGCATATGCTGACTGTCGTTGCCAAAAGATCTTCTACATAGCATGCATTGTATATATGAGTTAGTTGTTCATTTGAGAGTACAGATTATAATTTGCATTGCGGAATGCACGATGGGTTTCAACCACTCCTTTTTATCATACTCGATAAAGATTAGATAAACTACACCGCTCCGAGCAACAGGACGTAATCTGTGCCAACAAAACTTACATCTTACATGCTATGCTACTACTTGAAATGTAATATTTGTCGAGTATGTGTGTTGATTCAAGTAGTTTGAACACCCATCGATATGGCACGCAACGAAAGGGCACTATGTCATATAAACAATGATGTAGCTTAAGCATCGATGAAAAACATTCTCTTTATCCTAATTATTGAGATCATCAGAGGGAAACGGGCTATAAATTGGCGTTAAGACGTTGGTTTCATACGTCTAATTTGCCCTGAGTTGTGACAGCTGACGACAAGAAATGAATACAAGCAAGGATATACATTTGCTAATCTAAATGCAGATTGTCCACCAAGGAATAGCAAGAGGTGTACACGTAACTTATTGTCTTTGTCAATAAATACAGGAGATCGATCAACTCGTAGTGTTAGTCACTCGTCAGATACAGAGGATACGTATTCGCCCTGTGTTGTAATTGGATTTTCGCGAACGACCATATTAGCAATAAGATCATAATTCATGTATAAGTGTCATATTTGTGGCGGCAAGTAATAATTAGGCCGAATGTCAGTAACTATACTTTCTTCTTTCATAATGATACAACATATTTTGGATGTACTTTAACCTAGCCGGATTTTGTTTTGCGTCCCTAAAATGGGATATGGACCACAAAAACATTGTTATTACTTGCCCATGATGGAGACATTTGACGAACACCCATCTAATCGCTGAATGGCTTTCTCGTGAAATGCTCGCATATATTTTGGTCAATGATTCCTGAAATGAATACAGAGATAATTAAATTGTTGCGTTTGGTGGCACTTCTATTGCCTTTGAAAGAACAAGGAATATCCTGTTATGGTGCGTAATGTGTCCAGCCCAAGGAATACAAAAGCGCCCCCAAACACGTGACTTTCGAAGATATTGCCTTTGCCTTAGCGGAAAGGATATACCTTAATCTCATTTCAAGCTGCCTTCTTTCTCGTAAGACACGATAGCTTTGAGGATGAAATCGTAACTACGGAAACTAACTTGCTTAATGTAAGCCTCGTAATGACAACTTAGAGGGAGTCCTTGCTTAATTAATAGCCACATAGTTAGAACCAAACAAACGTATGACAATAGTTATTTTGGCGATACAATTTGTCGATGATCATATATAACAATCGTATATAAGTTTATATACCATGCATTAATCTTGACAGATATCAATCTAAACTATATCGATAGAGACATATATATGCTATATTCATTATATATATATATATATATATGATATACATTTATATATATCCATATATAACGTGTATTTATAGTTTAGGTGTTCGTCATCGTGCATGTTTCTTGCTGATATATATGGATCATTAATTTGTATTTGATGCGAAAATAATCGACGTTTGATAACCAATTGTTATTAGTTTAATATTAAGACTGAAAGAAACCAATGTAGACTAGATCGTTTGGTCCCGTTTGAAAATCAGTTGAAGTGTTGATGTGCCAGTCTGTGTGATTGCTTGGCGGTATGTGGTCAATTTTGCAGCGAAACTCACAAACGATCTGTCAAATTCGTCTGTAACCTAATATCATATCACGCTAATCCATTCGGATTTCGTAATTCGTTAATGAGATATTGCTGTTGTTACAGAAACAATGGAGAGATAAGAACTGAACTAATATTGAGTTAGAAATATCAATACAGGACTTGTAAGCGCTCAAGGATGCCCTGCAAGAATCGTTTGATCCCAGTGGTGGTTGGTATTACATATATTCTACGCTAAATTGCTAACGCTATACCTATCATTGTCCCCAGCTGTTGACCAACGGAATAACTCAAGTATTTAGGTCCATAACCACACCAGCTTACAGAAGTTTTCTAGTCTGATGAGAACCATGGATTCAGAAATCACAAAACGTGGTACATGGTAATTGTTGAAGCCTGTTGAAGTTTGTATTCGTAAGATGTATGTAAGTACACCAATATGAACGCAACTTATTCACATAATTATTTCATATATGAGGCTTGATCATTTTCACTGCTCGATGTAAACCCGATATGTGATTGAAACTGTAATGTCTGGTTGTAATGTCTGGTTGGACCTTAGGTTAGAGAGTTTTCATTGGCCTCTACCTTATTTTCCAGGTCACAGTCACAATTAAGTATTGCGTTAATCCGAAACATCTGGGTGGTACGTTTTGTTTAGAAGACTTGTGGAATGATAAGAATACACTTGCAAATTAATTTTGTGAATTTTCCTCCACAATTTTCGGAATTACCGATCATGATAAAAATCCATCGAAAATATCTCTCTTTGTTTCGTATGTTCACGATTTAGCGCTGTGTTGTCATCAAATGCCTTGTTCATTTACTTGAAAGCGTACGTAAGCACATCTTCGATTTCAAACGGGCCAGGGATAATCATGAAACCTAGCGCGAGTTTTGGTAGTCACAATATGCTAATCAGATAAAAAAGCATGAATTTAGTGCTGTAAAATGCTTGTTTATTAAATACAATAATTTCAAACGTAGTCATTGCCTTACTTAGTGAATTGCTCGTTCTTTTGTCTCTTTGTAGAAAGCAAATAACATAATGTCAAGCTGCTGTTGTTTTCGCAAAGCACAAAGTAGCTTTGAGGAGGAAATCAAACAATGTCAGCATAACAGCTGGCAATGATTAGGTTTACTTCACATATAACGCTGCATGACCTACCGAGATATTTGCGTATTCCAACATATAACCATGTGTCATCAGACCAACAAATGCTTACGAAACATTGCATCAATATCGTAACAGCAACCCTTCCCCTTCTGATTATGCGATAGAACAAAATATATATATTCACTGAACAATGCCAATCGCGCACCATTGACAGTTACTCACATATTGCAATAGCAAATACATCAGCACCACACCGCGTGGTTGTTCAATGACATAACGAGAGGTATTGTTTGTTCAATATGGCAGGTAACAATAACGTGTTTGTACATCGCGTAACATTACTGTGTGTCATACATGAGGTACTATATATAAACATGTATGCTTCAGGTATATCAGTTTGCCATACTTTCTATCATTAAGGGGATTGCTTTATGTTGCAAACAGTGTTAAATCATTGAGGTAATAACATGGTTAACTGACGAAACATGCAACCATTGCAATATAAAAGCAACTACATTAAACAACAGCGACAAATATATTATGACTGGTGAATAATCTCATTTCAAATACCGAATGTCACTAGGCGAAAAAGAGTTTGTAGTGGTGGTCGCGACAAATGTAGGTACATGGAAATTTGACCGTGACCGTGGGCACCTTCAAATGTGTAGAAAAATGGTAAGGACATCATTACAGCGGGATCCGTAAAGTGAAACCACAAGACTAAACGCCTCGACAAATAGCAGCGCGACCACGTTATCCTAATTAATCAATACACATAAGGAACATGACTCTTCGGCCGTTCGTAATTAACACTGCAATGACAAATATAAACCTGTAGACAGCTATTCGTTTTCCATCTGCTTGAATTTAACAACGGGATTGTTAAAGTCGATTTACTCTGGAGCACCGATTAGAAATTTAAGATAACAGCGTCAGGCAAGCCTTTGTCGATATCAAAGTCAACAACATTGATTTTTGCGAGTGATCTGGTCAACAAGGCACCATTTTAGGCAATCACAAATTATAACGCCGCAGATTCGAACTCGCGGGAAGTTGAACAAGCAGCAGGTGCCAATGGAAATAAATGAAATGATTAAACGAAAAGTAGAACCGCTGTTAACGACCCATAATCGATCATTCAATTGACATTGTATGATTTGACTTGAATGGAATAATCAAATGGTGACATTTATGACCCGCAAATGGTCATTCAGGGTTAGACTTTATATACATCAAACATCTCCTGTGATACAATGGTTATGGGTGATGATAATGGAGTCAATTCCAAAACCTACTAGATTTTATAGACAATAACTGCATATTCCGGCAAATAATACCACCAACGATGCTGGCACGAAAAACATTACAATTCGACAATTAATGATAATCCATTCTTTTGCTCCTCGACTCATCCATTTAGGGTTCGTGCGGAAAACAGTTGTCGTTTGCCACACATGTTTTGACGCGCATTTTTGTATGCGTCAGGAGCCCCCCTAATTGCTGCATTATCACTCATTGCGAATAGGAAATATTGATTCGTGGACTCGGTTTCTGCTTCTCTTAGATTCAATGACATGATTTGTGAATCTTGCCACAGTTGATCTTATTAATGTAGTAAAGAAATTGATCTGTGACATGACTTATCGTAAATAAATACAGCCTGTCCGAAGCGACCTGTTGTTTGGTGAAGAATTACCATAATATCTCACAAAACGTAAGGGTGTATAAAATATGATTGAATCAAATACGCTCTTACGTCATGATTTCTTCATGATTGATCTTTTCGGAAGATGTGGACGATTTCAAGTCCGAATGAGCTTTATGATACAAAACTCTGTATTTCTTATATGGTATCCGATGGTTAGGGATGTACGTCATGAAATATGGTACGGATTTGTGCTCTCATTTAGACTAATCACCCTTTGTCGTCTGATCACTTTAGAGAAAATATCATCATCACAACATTTGTTAGATATCATACATACTGCAATAACGCTGATAGGATAGGGCACGTTTGGTGGTAAATGCAAACCTACTGCGCTAGTCAACTTCGTCCTGGCCTGTCACTGCCACTGTATTTATCGTCTGTTCCCATAACGCATCCCATTTCCACCAGTTACAGAGAGTAAGTAAACCAATCTTGAGGTAGAATGCATCTGTCTGAACTGGCTATTCTCTAGTCTTTTACACTTCATTAGCCACAATCGTCACGTTCGTAGATTGCTATGCGGGTTTAAATCTACCATAGTTATTTTAGGGGTAATGTATTTTACGAGGTAACGTACGCGGTCATAATTTTAGTGTTTATTAATTGGGGTAAAAAAAGAAACAACATATATACGTTGACAAAATACGGCAGGACAAATACACAGTATATTGTATCGTTCCTTGCATATTTCAAAAGGTTTGTTTTCGCGGCATTATTAAGACATTTACCATGAAAAAAAATACATACAAAACTCTCTCCTTGTACTCTTTGTATCTCTATATATAGCTCGTAATGACATTGGCTGAGGTTCATACAATGCTTATGAACATTATACACTAGGAATTGACTTGCCACATTGTATAGCTGCTGTTGGCTGCATAGTATCAGTACAATAATGTGAATAAATATGGTTGGTAAATGCATTTAATCACAAGTACGTAAGTATTCCCCATAGCAAAAGAGTAATGTAATGAGGATGAGGATGTTGACAGCGTGGACTAGTTACGGTTATGTATGTTATGGAATGACCATAACGTCATGTGCCTTGTCAATCATATCAAACATTTGCTCCCCACGGCAGCATAGGAAGCTTGTAACGATCGATATGACACATTCATCTTCGACGATGCTTCAACAGGTCGCGGACTGACCGCAGAACGAAGTACGTACCTCGATCGAGGTACGTACCTCGTTCCCAGTACGGCGCACTTCGATTGAGGTACGCAAGATAGTCGTGCCAACGCCCTCTGCTGTTTTGCATTTTATGACATTATTTTCTGAAATGTGATTGGCTTTGAACGATTTAATTATGCAAATTTAGTATGGCCTACATTTGAAACCAAATCTGTTGTTGTGGGCGATATTGGGCCTTCACAAGAAGAGTTTTCACTTCCATTATTCGACAGCGACTTCAAGTTTTTCTGCGTTTCATGAAAATTTTGTACACACACATCAACATGGCAGAGGTAAGGTCTATGTTTTCTAATTTACAAGTATATCATCTAATGATACATTATATGTTATTCAAAATTCTATGGCATATTAATGAGCTATCGCTAATAAATAACACCCCTGTTGAATGATTTTTCTGAAACAATGGAATGGCGTAGTGATCATGGTGATGCGATCGTACTTAAATCGAGGTATGGTGTGCTTCCTTTTGAATTGGTGCCATATTCTGATAGTCGGAAGATAAAAGAATGACACTTATGAATCATACGACCGAATCGCAAGATAAGATTTTGTTTTGGAATTTGTCGTGCACGGCTTGAAGTGACAATGTCAATATTTCCAACCGAATATGATTTAGTCTATTAGTAGAGGGTGATATAAAACAATCTCACAGGAATTGCTGGTTTGTGTTGTGTACTTAAACATAGATTATAATATTTAATGTTATGTATTTGACTAGACAGTATCTGATTTACTTTGGGTTTTTTTTCAGAATGGAACAGCTATGGGCCAAGCCATTTTCAAAACGGTGTTCTTCTGAAAGCCTTCAATCACAATGAGGATGTTTGGAAACTGGAAACCTGAAATTAAAACTTCCAACCTGAAATTAAAATTTCCAAGTGGTGTCAAAGAAACAGAATCTGTCCATTACACACAAACTGCTCCGAAGTTCTGTCAATCATGCATTGACGAAGTGGATGAAATCTATCAAGACTTGAACATTCCTTCAGCCGTTAGTGATGAGTCCATGGAGCCGCCTTCCCAGCTGCTGAAAGTTGGTTACAGCTCTCTCAATGAAGAAACTATTCCTGTGAGGGGTGTACCAGGTCTTGCCTGTTCTCGTCTATATAATTAACCAGAATATTGACCTCACACCGCTGAGCAAGTTCATAAGACTTTGTGCATATTATCCTCTTCCTCTCGTTTCTACTCTCGCGGCATTCATCAGCTATGTATGCAATATGTATTTTACCTGTGTGGTGTTTCCACTTGGGATCTCTGAAAGTTTAATTAATTTTTCCAATATATTCCATTCCAAACAACAGAGACAGAGAGAATATTTTATTGTGGATTCCATTTTCATGAAAACATAGGTTGAATTTGTCGAATTTGTAAACGTTATCGCATAAGTCCTTATCTTTTCTCTTTAGAAGGAAAGAGGCTGCCCCAATTAAATCCCGCGCGGATATGGTCAGGTAACCAGCACTTCTTTGTCTTTTGCATTTAGATTTCAACGAGATCACATCAATTTGCACTCCCACCCCCCCCACTTCCGTTTTCAATGCCATCCCACCTTTTGTACATGCTTTCCTCTAGTTTTGTCATTCAACACTCACTGTTGTCATATGTATGTCTGTACATGTATAGGTATATCAATTAATATCTATCTATCTATCCATGACCTATTAAAGTAGCTTTATCCTGCGTTGTGTAACCTGTCCTAGACATATCATAGTTTTGTATCTCACTTATTGCATCAACATCATACATATACCTTTAGCTGTCAAACAGTCATAACATTTCTATAGTTGTTATCATTATCTGCCTCATTGTGATACTGGTAATTGATTGGTAGTGTACCTGCACTCGGGATTACTCGTATCCTATTATGTAATAACGAATATTGTATGTATGTGATTTTGAACACAATTTGCTACTTGAGAATTATTTCTAAAATAAAATTAACTCAAACATTGCTGTTCCTCCACTTCTTATCAAATATGGATCTGCATTATATATTGCATATGATTAAAGGCATATGATTTGGCCGATAGAAACTCAATTATTAGCAGCATGTAGAATAAACACCATCATGAAGTTTACCGATGAGGAATGATCTTATGACCACTGTCCACATTGCTATGGAAGTAATTGTAATAAAGCATAGTTAATATCAATACAACATGATCGCTGATCCTGTGATTTTGTGAACATTCCATTCCATATCTGGTAAACCTTAAGTATTCTAAAATGATAATGTTCATTACATATGTAATGATGCTCATTTCCATCTGTTAAGCCTTAAATAATAACCTAACATCCAATTAAAACAAAAACAAAAGTTTTCTAAAACACAAACAGAACAGGTCAACAAAAGTATGAAAACTTACTGTTGTGGTGTTTTTGGGGGCATTCTGTTCAATATCAAACACCTGGCTGCTTTGTTATTCTATTTGAGAAGACCATTCAATTTTGAACACAACTGAATGCGTATATGAACACTCTAAATCAGACCCGGGTAGACAACAAGCGAAGTTTGAAAACCACCATGGTACGGCGTACTTCGATTGGAGTACGCAAATATCGGTTGTGCAAATGGATTGACATGGGGTGTGATGTTATCATCCATAAGTCACAAATATGCCATACAATTTTCACTAAACAGTATTTCATATAATCTAGACAAACTATGCTCCGCAAAAAGTAAGTTCTTTACTTTGCCAGACTGATTCAAAAAGGATTTTTGCCTCATCAATCGTCGGAAAAGACACGCGATGGCCGCCGAACTAAAGTTTGAAAACGCGTAGAAAAGCCTTCTCGTACATGGGCAACGCTAAATATGGTCCCAAATCGAGTCTGTGACTACTAAGAGGGTTTCCACGATTTAACCCCTCTTAGTAAATAATGTCACAATTTGCAAAACAGTTGAGAAAATTAATGTTTATGTATGCATACTTCAAACCAAGTACGATACTAGAACGAGGTACGTACCTCATCGAGGTACGACGATTCTGCTTCAAATGGAGATATTGTGCTTTGATACGTCATGCCTTCCACGAGTGAATGTTATTCACAAATGATGATGAAATAATCTCATGAATGACTGGCTGTCCTCTTAATGCTACATTATCCGAATAGTGCTTCACCTGTGGAGTCATAGGGATATACGTCGCCGGTGATCGGCCCTGCCGACCTCGCCGATAGTATCGTGATCCCTTTCCCTATACCGGTAAACGAGTTCGCGGCTGCACATCCAATGCATTAGTATATGTACTGGCACGTTGGGTTAATCACCTCTATGTGGTAATCTGATGTAATGACGGATTCAAAACCCCATACAGATACATAGATCATTAAGTGGAGCAGAGATGAGCAGTGAGTTTATAATAGTTGGTAATGCATCAGCTTAACCAGGTAGACAGCTACAGGTGCTCACGATGCGTACACCGAGGCATAAACCAATTGTGTCATATCAACGATGCGCTATTTGTTTCTTAACGCATTCGTATCATATGAATCTCGTACCGCTATTATTCAAACAAATACATGGGACATCTAATGTTGTTTCTGGGCTTTCATTTACTTGATTATCCACAGTGATATGTGCTAAAAACTGCACCTAGGCACGCGATACAATATAACAATGCTACAATATAACAATGCTACTAAGAGTACGTACAGTACTTCAAAGAATATAATAAATATGTATTTGATATCCAGCGCTATAATTAGAGCCAATTGTTTTGTTTTTAATAACAACATTCGAGAAATAAGCAATGTGTATTATTGCATAGCTTATCTCACTTAATCTGCCGAAATCCATTCAAACGTGTTTGACCATGCATGACCAAAATCCAGCCTGAACTACTTCTGTATGTTTTTAATCAAAGTTTGAAGACGCCTCATTGAAAACTAATCGATGACGTGAAGCGGGAGGTTGACAATCGAGAAATTTTGGCAGCAGAAACGGAAACATCGTCGAAACGTGAATGTGTAATACAAGCGAGATACGAGTAGACTTGTAGCATGTTTTGATCATTTGCATTCTGGTCGTGGGTCATTTGCCTCTTGATGCGGGAAAGAGCTTTAGATAGTGTACTGTGAGTGAAATGAATAATGGAAAAAATAATTCGCTTATGTTAATTTCACTGATCCCGGGCTTCAGGGCGAAATGGAAAAGGCACAGCTGCTACGGTTAAGGCAAGTAAAACGAATGAAATGGTCGTCTTATAGGGAGGCTCGGTCAGTGATTCGGCTTTCAATCATGTAATACATTATACTGTTAACGATATTGTAGAGAGCACACGTGTTGGAAGATAATGTTTTGCTCAATTAAGATTTTGCTGTATCGAGCAGTATCACAAAACAGATGCTACTGTTAGGCATGTGAAGTGAAATGAACGCCGGGCTTTAACGTCACTCTCCCGTCAGATGATTTATGGACGCCTCATCTAAAGTATCACCATTTTTGACTGGTGACTATAGAACCCATCGTATGTTCGTGGTTAATCGACACGCGTGGTACGGAACAATCATAATTCTTGCAGCGAGATGACCAACATTTCACCAAATATGTTTCGCTTTTCGGGACTATGAGACACATACCTTCATTGCAATTACGGTATCAAAACATGGCGCCATAGCAATTGTCGATTATTGTTTACCATTGCATAACTTATCTCTAAAAACCTGATCGATTCAAAACCAGCATGAATTGCTTGTGTATTAAGTTGAATTATGATGATGAAAACCACTGAATATTCCCACCTTTCATCAAATGCAATAATGTAAGATGCATGAAAGCGCAACAGCTACAGCATTGCCCATCCAGATGGTGGCAATGCTGCCCATCCGTGGCATTATAACAGTGCCGGGGAGTACAAGACCGAATAAACATATGTACACTCTTCCGTTTCGCTGTGACTGCCAATATGAAATCCCTCTGCCCTGGAGATCATTTTTTTTATTGTTAATTTTGTTAATGCATTTGCGTCATTGTTACCCCTTAGAACATGTTCCCTCGTCAAGAGGGGGAGATAGTATGCTCTCTACGAGTGGTCATGAGTGGTCCACATTATACGGCTCACCAATAAGAATTGTGAAAAGGTCGGCATGATTTATATGTTTTGTAAATGTATATATCAGTCCCGTACATTGTTCCTGTAAGTGCGTATTCTGCAGATTTATCTCTCAAACGTATTACGTTGACAAGGAACATACAACAGAGTAGGTCCACCAATCTATATCTTCACTTGTCCTCCTACGCATATCAGGCAATGACTGTAAAACGTAGAATATTTGCCGGTCTGAACGATTGTCAACCTTGTACTAAGTCACGAATTGACATTTTAAGTCACTATTCTTAATCGGCATTTTGTTGCGTCTTAAAAGATGTTCGATTACGAGTCAAGAAAAGTAAGATCAACAATTTTACGCGGGCCTAATAGAGTACACTTATCAGTCTCAAGCATGCGAATATTCAATGCACTTTGAGTAATTCCGTTGAAAGTCAGACGTTGAATTATTTCTAAATTACTTGTATTACTTGTCTCATAAGTACACCTACTGTCAAATGCCTTGATTGTTGTTACTGTTAGAACAGAAGGGACATATTTCATGGTGTACTAATTAACAGTAGCCTGGAACAAACCAGAACATAAGGTATTCTTTGTGCTTATGAGTCTACATGTGTTGACAGAGTGGGTGCAACATATCGTAAAAGTAGACAATGTTAATGGTTCGTGAGTTTTTCAACACACACGCTAGCACTGATTTGCCTCTGCTGCAAACAGACAGTTAACAATCGCCTACGGGAGCCTAATTAGATAGAAACTAATTGAAATGTCACTGGTGTGCCTTTAATTTGTCGTATAATTACTGAAGATTTTGAAGAATGATCTCAGTCACAACGAATTTATGGAAATATACAAGTCCCCGTTGTGTGGCTAACATATCGCACTTAAATGCTAGATTTTGTTCCATTTAGGTATCACCCACAACTGTAAGATAATTGTGAATTGAAAACCCTCATGTATCTATTCCGTGTAAATGTGTCACTGCGTCATGTGCTGTGGGTGATATACGTCCTGAAGATGTGGCAGATAACAACCCGGTGACATTTAACGTGCATTGTAATTGGAAACTATATGCAGCTACAGATTCGTTGCAGTTGGATTTCCAAGCACGATATTCTGTAGAAATTAACACCAAACGCTTTGTGCAAACCGCTGTTACCATGAGGACACGTTGTCATGGCGCCTCAACTTGGTTGAATTATTGTGTGAGGCTGATTAATCAGTAACGCAACACTCATCCCCGGGATCGTTGGCTATAAAGGTTAAATAACATACTATCAGTTTAATGACTGCTCGAAATGTTCGCAAGAGTACAACGGGAAACATTCGGCAAGATACTATTGCCTGCTAACGTAAGAGCAATGTGTTATTCGTGATATTATTTGATCACATCGTATATGTGCGTTTATGCAAAACGATTTTGTACAAATGTTCCACTGTATCTCATGTAATGTGGCTGAGCATTCTACCTCATTACACCGCGGTTATACATGTCGACAAACAAGTAATCTAAAACCTTATGTGTTCTATATGTCACGCTCAGGTCTGCACCGATCACCCTAGCCACGAGTCCCAGCAGCAAATACCAGCGTTGCGTACATCGATGAACTTGCAACATTGTACGATATAAAATTTAATGATCGAATTTGAACTCCAGTTGTGGAAACAGCCGATGTCGTAATATTGTTAACAACATGGAACTAGGAGTGTATGGGACGATGTACACGATATTCACGTGGGTAGGCATAGCACACTTAACGCGCAACAATAAGTGTAAAGATGGATCAAACATGCATATCATTTAACCGCTAAGAATCGTACTTACAAATGTTTATATCGAAAGAGACCAGACGTCTATGAGACGGGAAAGAAAGTGATAGATTTCTCACTGTACATGGCGTGTGCGGCCGCTGTGGCTTGGTAGCTGTGTGAATGTTTCAATTCTTCGGCACGAGAGCACCACCAACCTCTTTTAGGATGAGGTGTTATTTCTGGGAAACAAACAAGCATTTGTGCAATAATGCAATGATGCATGTTTGTGCCGTCTATCAAAACTGATAGAGGAGATTACAATTCATATTTTAATCGTTCTTTCAATATTTACGAGTATATGAAATAATAGCAATATTGCAACAGTAGCTGCGTTCAAAATATATAATGACAGGAGAGTATTACAAGACTTAATGTTGGGTAGCTTAGCTGCGGCCGACGGCGATGTCAATGGCGGACACCAACCAACTTTAATTACTATGGGAATGGAACGTGCGTGTGTATGTCGATGCTGCCCTGCGGCTATACAGAGCAGTAAATTTGTATTTCCCCGCCAGGGGACGGATGTTTATCGTCAGATTCATATCATATCCAACCATAAAACTAATGACAGTAGATCGTGAAGCTTGTTCCGTGGGGTGCAAGGTGGTTCGAATTGACTTCATCAGTAACTAAATTGATATAAAGATACGTCATTTAATAAATGCCCGAGCTAAGGTAGAGGAAACGATTTGTTACAATGCGTCACTAATGCTTATTAGTTCGTGTGTTTGCTTAGTTCTCACTTTTGATGCCGGTCACTGTGGACCTATATCTGGCAACACAGTGAAGACAAATTAACATTGCAACAAACGACTTATAAATTGCCGTAGTTAATAAGCATAACGAAACTATCCTTCTCAAGTGATGTCAGGTGGTCGCATGCTTTGTTTGTCTATTTAACGCAAGACATTGTGCCAGGTGTACCTACTTTACGAAAGTAAACAATCTCAACCAGTACCATAGGATGTATTGATGTAGCATTACACTTTACCCTAACCCAGGGCCAACGTGTGTATATACAATGCTTTCTTTAGGATTTGAATTTCAGGTCGCATTGAAATTACCGAGCTCCGATGACTATTTGTTTATTACTTACGTCGCTGCACTAATCAAGCGAAGATTTTAATTAACAATACCATAGTCTCGCATGTACGATAATATTGTGTATGGAAGTAATTTGTGTTGTTTTTAAAACACCTTTTACGACAGAACGGGCACGTCTTTTCTCCAAAATGATTCAGAAAGAGGTGTCAACATTTGAGGCCTTTCGTCATAACTGTGCATAGCAATGCCTTACTCAAAGGACAATGTGAGCATAAGGTAGTCAAACTAGACCAAACACATTTTACCCCGATTTGATGCACCCTTCCAAAATGTATCACCATTAAATATGGGTTCGATATATATTTCACTTTGTTTTGCGTGCCTAAGCAGCTAAAGGCTGCGATAACTAATCGCAGCAAAACAGACGTTATTGTGTAGCTTTTTGCGAGTTATTCCATAAATAGTTGGCAGCAGTGCAGCATCGTGAAGAGTGAGGTAAGACGCTAAAAATAATTCCAGTCAGGGATCAATGAATAATAATGTATGAGTCAGCGATGCCCAGATCTGCCTGCTTGTTTCAAAATTTGTATATTCATGACACTATTAACGAAAGGCCTAATATTTGTAATAAAAGTATGTATCATGTGGGGGATGTATCGTCCATTAGATCAGCTCCCAGATTGGCTCATAAGATGAAAGCAATCATAAATAATTATCATTGAGACTCTAAATGGTAGCATAGGGTTACTGCCGCGAGCTCATACCATATTCTAATGGCCTCACGGAAACATCGGCTGTAAACAGAGCTGGATGTGCCATTAATATAACCGGCGCTTTTGCAGAATAACAACCGTGAAACTCAGATTGCTATATGCGAATGGTGGCGTTAATTTCAGGATAAGTCATGGATGTCTAAGCAATTGTCACCTTTATGACTTTAAATGTGGTACAAGTAATGGATATATTGTTCCATATTACTTTAATTACAAACGGTGAAGAATTATCGTTTATGGCAAAAGCGATTTCTAAAACCATATATATTTCCACCCGCATTGTAGAAACATGATTTGTATTGATTACGTGTGGTAGTTTAGAACACTGTCATAAACTAATTGGTCATTAATTTGTGTTGCCCATCAAGTCTTATCGAAGTAGTGAAGTAAATTATGATGTTGTCCCTTTTCCGAAGCGACTTGTACACACTGACCGGCATCAAAAGTGCAATACAATGTCATGTCATAGAGAGAACTAAGTAAACACACGAACTAATAAGCATTAGTGACGCATTGTAACAAATCGTTTCCTCTACCTTAGCTCAGGCATTTCTTAAAAGGCGTATCTTCACATCAATTTAGTTACTGATGTAGTTTATTGATATCCATAACTTTACACATAAGTATGACATCAACAATCATTCGTTGATATTAATTGTTAACATTTGTATAAACTGCGGTCAATATTCTATGATTCACGACATACATGCTGAACCGGGTGAGGTCATAACACCATATAATTATGCAGGTTGTGTAACCATCTTATTTAATACGCACGAAAGTTGCAATAGGATGCTGATACTGAAATTAATAAAGCAGACATGACAGTCTGCGCATTTTATAATTATTGTACATACCATGCTAAACGCTAACATTACATAGATACTTCCAAGGCCTGAAGTTGCACATACTGTGCTCATTTAAGTTATAAAGTTTTCTCATACTTTCGATATTCCCTGCAATACTATTAAATTACAGAAAACTTGTTCTCTAACAGATAACAAATTCCATGGGTTACATCTAATAACGTAAACACAGGGTAATAAAGTAATTCAAACCGCGGTTATATGGGGCGTTACTCAGATTCACTACACACTAAACACGAGCTCATGTGACAGAGTATAGACTGACTGCTACGTGTCCCAACCTTCACTAGTATTCTCACGTCCAGCATTTCACACCGGACCACGTGTAGAAATGCTCCATTCAGATGTAAACGGTCGCTAATTGTTCATGCTAAATCGCTCGTCGAAGTGCTTATTGCCGAGGTTTTAAAGCTAATAATCTCCATCAGAAGATCTCACATAATAAACTCTCTTAAGCATTGTCAGTTTGATTGTACAACAACCTATGTCGTTCATATCCAGAATCACCTGGCTTTGTCAGACATGCTTGTTTGTCTTCACGGAGGGCGTTAAAGACATTAGCCTCAATCAACGAATCTCATAAAATGAACACTCATGAGCATTGTGGCAGTATCAATATCGGAATGCGAATGCCATGTTTATTACTTCGCAACTTGATGCTGCTTGGACTTGAAGTCATACCGTGCTACTCTCCATCCATTTCTACAAAATTCGCATTGAATAGTTAAATACATGGGTACTGCGGTGAAATATAGGTAAACCATTTGTATGGCCAATACTTAAGCAAGGCAAGCGTTTGCTAAGCAACTATATTTAGAGTTTCAAAAAGAATTCGTTTGTGGCATTTGTTACAACCCCGTGGCATACACCTCATCAATGAAGGCCACAAAGAAACGCCAAGCCCAGAAAGACGAGGCCATCTTGGTGCTGGAAAATCTTGCACACTATACAACGCAGATGCGGCAGCAGGTGGAGAAACCCATCACGTCAACCAGTAATCCCAGGATGGCCTCTTCTAACTGAATTGGAACAGAGCTCAAGGATCTGCCCGAGCCCCTCTGCCTTTAGCCCTTGTGATGGAGTTCCAGGAAGTGGCCTACAAAGCTAAGTAAATGTCATCGATATTTAACTATGCTCTCTATATTTGTAAGACTTATATTGAGTGGGATCTTATTTTATGTGATTGTTTTAATATTATTTAGTCTTACTTATTTGTCACACCTAGCGTTCTGGGTTGTTCAGCAGTTGTGATACTTCTTCAGCATCAAACGCTAATTGAAAAGCTCACTAACTGCACCCATATATACACCGGTCGTGCCATGTCGCCGCTAGTGGTACGACCCAACGGTGGCAAGATCAACGGCTATTGGCTGCCACTAATGGCAAGCCCGGGACGTCGGTCGCAAGACAAGCTGCGACCAATCGTGCCTCTGTCTGCGAATATTCGTTGGCTGACACGCTTTCACGAGGGACAGTGAATTCATATATGTTGGCAAAAACTGAATTCAGCGAAACGAGTAAAGTTGAAATTAGAAATGCGATTTTATCGACATGGACATAGATGAGCTTTGACTGAACGAAGAGCGCCATTATCCTTGCAATGACACTTAGAGACATAGGTAAATCAGGCCTATTAATAACATTGGAGAATTCCAGTATCATTGGAAAGTTTTATGCTCGACTTGTGATTTTAAATGCTTCGAAGGTAGTAATTTAATGGTTGATGTTTCTCTGGCCATATGTTTTTCTCGGATATGCGGAGACTTTTGCATATAAACTTATGCGATCAAATTTAACTTCAAATCTCTGTGCGTAAGAAGCGGGAAAGTAATTTATTGCAGACGATGGAAGATGACACTGGTTGATAGAGGATAAGGTACAATTTACACAGGCCCTCAGGCAAGTTCATCTGTGCATAATGATTCATGTAAATAGTGCATAGCGATATGTGCTATGCAAGTGGTAGGTGAATCTTATTTAGCCATGTTCGTTGTGTGTGACTTGTATTGAACACACATTGGTTGTTCTTTATCTACAGCATATCTATTGTAGCGATGGCATACTAATTTGTATGGCTATGTCTAGAACACTGATGTCCACAGGTCGTATATATACGCAAGCGTTGAACATTCGATCAATCAATAAACAACGTTCTGTGTCATTAACTTGTATCGATATATATGCGAGAAACAACCGATCAATCCGATAACGCTACTAATAAAATACCCAGTAATACCATATCCACTTCATAATGATATGATTATGTTGGAAAAGCTGATGGATATTAATGAACCTACACTAGAAGCTGAAACAATAGAATCATGCGATGTTACAGCGCCCTGAAATGCTTCAAGCTAATCCTTACTAGTCTACATCCCTCGAATCTGGGGGTTCGCTTCACTCCACCGCCTCAGAGTAAAACCCGCTTTCCAAATAAGGCAATGCTTTGTATTTTCCGTGGTTCCTTGGCTTGCCAATCAACGCTCTTGAGCTGCGTTGGCTCGTGGCATCCCATCACTTCAGCGTGACAAAGATGGCGAAGCAACAATGTGCGTTTAATCGGAGATATCCGGATTTAGCCAAACGCGTCTGCAAAGCGAGCTCCGATTGGCCAATCTGTTATGGTGTTTTTGATTCAAGCGATCAGAAACCTGCGCACTTTTCTGGGTGATCTGTCCCAAGACCCCTGAACCAGAAAGAGTTGTATGGGGGCTCAATGTACAAGGGACCCAGACTAACTTCTTACATCAGCCGATCCGCATTGGTGATGTCGTCATTTTCATTGTATGATTGGCTCATTGATTTTGCTGCATACGCAAACGCCGAGGGCGTTTAACAAACACAAATGAATGGAATTTTCAGTTGTGCGCTATTGCAAGCAAATACTCACGGATATGACTTCCCTTAAGTCTTTTTGATGAGCAATTAATGTATGAATGCTTCTATGACGCATATAAGGTTTTTCTCGAAAACTTATTGTGCTCAATTATCTTAGTGACCTCATTAAAGGATTTGTCAAAGTTTTACGCTAGCTGTGATCACGTATAGTTTACATATGAATTAAAACTATATAATGAGTACAACCATACAATAAACACGACAATTGCTACCTAATATACTGCTCAACTTATAGTACATTTATCTGTTCATTGAAAAGCAGATACACGTACAGGTGGAGCAATACAAAAACTGCAAATAATACCCTCCATCCTGTTACTTAATTTGGACACCAAGTTACTGCTTTTTCATAATGTCTGCCGCTTGCACAACTTGAACAGTATCACTATCTGGAAAAGCACTAATCGATGTATATAATATTTATGCAAGACATCATTTGCGAAAGTGTGACGCTCGTTACGACAACAGCAGGTGGTTGGTGTTGTGTCTTTGTTCGGAACAATGTAGCAGCTCAAGGTTGGCACTGAGGTAGCCAATAAAGATAATTTACTTCGATAACGAATATAATGCTTTGAAAGTGTGGCGGTCAAATAATTCAAGTTATATGCTGTACAGAATCTATTACATGAAAAAAATATTAGGGTGGTTATTGTCCGTGATATAGTTGTGTCAATTCCTTTTAAAACATGCAACCGCTGCACTGTTGCTCTCAAGAACAGAATAAATACAGTTTGTTAGATTGGGCAATAGCTGAAATGGCTGATACAGATACCATCATAATTAGATGCTTGCCCGTTTGGCACACCAGCGGATTGCCTTGAGAGCACTATTATGTTAAACCTCTTTATATGAGATGCTTGTATGCAACAACTATCGGCAGGTGTAATACGGGGTCTGAGCTTTATGATGAATACCCATACAATGTAACAGACTTCACGTTATTTATATATGCGAGACACGATCAACGAACGAGCAACTGCAGTAGCGGTAGCAGCAGGTGGTAGATGATGGTGACGTGTCCTGTATCTAGCATCCATCACTCTATTACGACATAATGTAACCTTCCGAGGGGACGAGAACATATACAGCGGATCGTGTAGGAAAAGACTGTCAATACACCCCATTCCCCCAGGAGGTGCATTCAATTATTGACCAAAAAGACACACATATCATAATGTTTGTTTGCAAAGTTTACTGCGAAAGTCACCAAATAAACCATGTCAACAGTAACATTGCATGTGTAGGGCAGCAATAAGCGCACATGTTATTTTTGAAAAACAAATCACTCATCGAAAGCGGAATAAATGTTGGCGCGTGATTTATTGGTTCTTAATGCTTATCATTGTGTAATATATTCAGCATAATTCATACTATATATATTGTAAAAGTAATTCGATGAGGGAGCAGGTTCGCCATAGATTTGATAACAGGTTTCGCTTTTATTGCTACTTACCTCTGGCAACTATCCCATCCGGACTATTTTTTGCTTGACAGAGCATAACTAGCGGCTTTGTTAGGGAGCAAGCCAAATACATTGGTCGTCCACCATCAGAAATGCATTAATACTAAGTGCGCAAGTATTACCGACCGCAGCTGTGCGTTTCATTATAGACAATTATAGATTTCCTGTACGACAAATCACATATACACGATGCCTGACAATTGGGGATCCGTTGCCGCATTACTATTGACATTAGGATTGAGGCATCGCTAATCGTCTCAGAGACAATTCCAACGAACGGCGGCTATGCCCAGAATTATTTACGCATGAAAACAAACAATAATGCAGATGCGTTCTCAGCAAAGTATGTATTCATTGTAACATTTTTAATTTCATGACGCAACGTATGAGACAAGGCACGAATATTCAACGCTCGATCAATGAAGCGATAAATTATATATTAGTAGCATGCTCGCAAATTATTGACTGAATGCCTGATACAAGATAAAGAAATATCCAATATCGTGGAATTGTGGCTTCTTGCACATTGTCATCCCATGCCAATGGATAAAAAACCGATTAAATACGATTCACAATTCATATATGTGGCGTCATGCTTAAAACAAAAGGATAAGGAGTGTGCATAACTAACCATCACCTTGCTTTTAAACGACAGCATCTGCATTAAGCACTTTTGTCATAGTTCAGGTGCTTGTCTTACAGGAAATGTATTCCTTTTTCCATTACGCCATTTATATATAGAACAAACATAATGGCGCAACGCATGAAAAAGTGTGATGGGGTCATGAAAGGGACCTAGCGAATGGGACACACGCGTGGTAGGAGCTGGACGGTCTTAAAGAGTTGGCCAAAGCTACAGTGATGTCATTGATTCCTGAAATGAATGCCTGGATAATTACAGTGGTGCGTATGGTGGTACCTCAATTGATTTTGAAAGTAATAGGGATAATCATGACATGTCGTGAAACATGCCCAACCCACACAATACAATAGCTAACCCCAACGAGCCATTCGTAGTACTTGCCTTTAAGCGGATAATGATATACTATAATCTCACGTCAAGCTGTCTTGCTCTCACAGTACACAATAGCTTTGAGGCTGAAATCATATTGTCGGAAATCGAATGGTTTTAAGGAAGACACGTAATGACAAGCAAGAGAGAGGCATTAACGACGCCTTGTGCAGTCATTGATTGAAAGTCATTTGGTGCATATCAATCCATTTTGTCAGTTGGTTTCTTGTGCATATTTGTCAAATATGCCCCTATAACTGTCATTAGCAATTCGATTAAGGGAGACCCATGTGGCTCCCCATTCCTCTGTGTCGTTTCATGATGCCATAAGCATGAAAATTTATGCATAACCGCGTGTTAATGTGGTAACAATAACCCAAAACTTGCTAAATACGTAATATGATGCCCTCTTTGTAACAATAAACAGAGACCGGTGTATCATTATGGCTGCTGCCAACCAGCTCACGACCACTAGAACCATGCTTACCTAGGAGTAGTCCGTGTCCGAATTCGCAGCAAATCTAATCTACATAATACAATCAATGCTGCTATCCCCTCCCGGATGCTTTAGTTGACTGCCATTCCAGCCTACACATATCCACATCATCTACCATAACATTGCATAATGCTAAGGCAAGGTCTAATGTGTAAACCTAGAATATCCCCACAAAGCAGTCAAACAAGAAGACTCCACTCTCAAGAATTTTTGTCATTTAAGAAGAACATCCACAATTGTGTGAAAGCCTACCAATGTGGTAACAATATTATTCCATGTTTTATTATTGCCCATCTCATATGTTTGCAGACCTTCACTGCAGAACACAGACTTTTATGACCAATAATTGTTTTCAAAAGTATGACCGAAATCATTAAGGCGCCTTCCGTCAGGGTACTTGGACATATTTGGAATTGTGCTATAATGAACATGGCTGAAGCGGGCTTTTGGCATAACTAAAGATGGGTCATTAACTGGGTTCAATTAACAGTGATCATCAGCATACACACCTTGACAGGATATCTCAACCATTTAAAAAATAATCTCCACTGGTGATTTGTTTAAGCTGGGAGGTTTATCGAATCGTTATCTGCAGTTGATATCAATTCTAAGCTGAATGTTATAACAATGAACAACAGTAGTTTTTCAATCTGCACTATCCTACACTATCAAAACACGTCATCACGTGCCATACTTGTAGTGATGTAGATTGCATGCTGTTGTTAGGTTTGCGCCATTGTGCGAAACAGGCGCCTTGTGATGACGCGATATTGCACTAATGATCATTGCTTAATCATATGCAGGGGTTTCACACGGAATCACTAACAAAGTGGTGGGTTTATGTTGTATTTAGATAGTAAATAACACAGTACCTCTGTCTAAAGCCTCCTTCTTTCTTCACCGCATATCGACCACATATGTCCTTCAATAGAACATCACGGATAGATTGGCAAAACTTCACCAATCAGTAGAAGGAGCAAAACATAATGGAATGTCAAGCTGCTCTTTCCCGCACAGGACACAATAGCTTTGAGAGTGAAATCTCATTAACTGAAGTGGAATGACAATAAGTGCATTATGGCAAGAAAGAAGTCCATGACCAAACGTTTTACACATAACGCTTCATATCCTACCGAACTGCTACCCCAATTTTTATGGTTATTTCACTAATCTGTTAAATATATCCGTCGGCAAATAGTCATGTCTCATCAGGTGCTTCACTGTCATAACGTGATGTCATAAGCCAAAAATGCACTGGAAACATTGCATCAATTGTGCACCAGCAACTCTGCCCTTTGTAGATACACCATAGGTGCTGTAATATGTTATAGCATTCATTATTTCAGGCCATTTGCTCATGATTCATTTGATATAGTTCAATATTGGTCATGCACATTGCAACAGTGTATCATTATATCCTTTTCCAAATTTGCAGTTAATCAATATACATAATACATACCATGGCAACATTCACTTGTAGATGTTAATCCACAACATCACATAGCCCAAGGTGTGGGACATAAAGACGATGATCGAGGATATTGTTCATACATCCAAATTATCACAACATAACAGCCAGACAAGAAGATATCAAGATTACTCTCCAGCTTATCTCAATTGAGAAGAAATCCACAATTGTATAAATGCCTAGCTGTGTATATTACAGTATTATCCCATCATTTTATTGTCAAGTGCAAATACCTCTCCAGGTAAACTCTTCAAAAGAATGATAGCAAATTATGGCACGTTTCCTCCGGATGCTTTGGCATATTTCGAGTTGTGCAGTACTGGACAAGGCCTTCGCATACGCGTGATTGCATCGTTACTGCTGTATCACGAATGAGTGTTATGGACAAAACTAAAGTGGTTCATTAAGTGGGATCACTTTATGGAACCCATTTCCCTAAATTCCTCGACAAACAGCGGCACGACCAAGGTTTTGTTTCTTCAGCCATTGTCAATTAACACTGATATGGCAAATATGCAACCATTGACAGCTATTTGTTTTGCATCTGTAATTTATATAATCTAATCTATATCTTATTTATCATCTTGGAATACTAGAGGTCGTATGAAATACAGACAAGGACGCTACTGTCGCTTTTCCCTTGAGATAAATTAAGTGGTCACTGAATAAGCACCTCATAAAGGTAGCCCGGATCAATTTTCTGGTTTAGATTCCAAATATACATATTTTAGAGCAAAGCGAAATGGCCGCTAGCTTCATTTTTGGTTACCCCTAAATGTAGAATCAGAGCAATAATTACAGTTGGCATCAGGTATGAGATAATGCGTTATTACATTGACCCCTACAGGTCGCCGTTGGGGCACATAATATGGCGGTCGTAGCAAGGAACAAAAGTGAAAAAACATCTCCATTCTGAAAACAATGTCAATATTTGTCTCATCGTGCACAGCATTTGTCCAAATTATCAATCATGGAACTCTCTGTTATGTATGACTGTGTCGTGTCCAAACTGACTACACCATGACCTTACACAATGAGTGGGCAACACAGCCAGGCAGGTATACGATATTACCATCAGCAAGAGTATACACCATGACCTTACACTGACCCGTTCCCATGGAAAGATTAGCTTTATGAGGCATAGTAATGTATGAAGTATGCGATGTTGATCGGAAATAAATGTGTGCCTATTTTTGTTGGTCACAATATACAAAATGACGGTCGAGGGGGCTTGCACAATATTGCGCTAATCGCTTGAACGTTGGACATCAGATAAGCCTAACTATTCGGCAAACCTATGTGATTGTAATTGTCAACATAAGATAGTGTTTATAATTCTGTCACTTTGTCTCAGATGATATCCTGAAGAAACATTATTCAAAAGCACTTAACCCAAAATAGCATTTATCCCACAATGCAAACTAATATCAATTCAATATGTCATGAATAGTTTCAACAAATAATGTTACTCATGTGTCCGGGCTATAAAGCGTCACTTCATACATGCAACAAGGACGCTAATATGGCACATATACCTACCTCATTAAGCACTTTGGCTGAAGCAACCCGTGGATGTGGACCATTTAAAGAATACATGCTATAGTAATATAAAATTATATCGATTGCTATGACCTTACGAGATTCCACATCTTCCTAGATTTCTATCATAAATTGTCATCTTTGAGCATTATTTGCATTACTGAATGATTTAAACACACCATGGATAACAAAACACTTTATGGCAGAAGTCAACAATGACTAACTGCTGTATATATGCAGTGCTTGGCATTTCGTGGAGTATTAAATCGCTTGCCAGATATTATCCCAGTTTAATACTATTCAAGTCTTCTATCTGTTACAAGCGTGGGTTTAGGCCTTTTCTCTACAGCCCAGTTTAATATCCTCTACGATTAGTTTCAGCATAATAACAACAGCACAATCTTGATATATTTACGTAGACCAAGATGAGAATGGCCAACACGTTCACTTTCCAATAGTTGTTGCTAGTCTTCATAATGCATGGTGATATCCTCTCGCGGCCGTTTATTGCCAATTAAACCCATTATAATTTACAGTATCTGACACAGCATCAAACAATGTCTGGTGGATAAATTATGCACCCATCACTTACAATGTTAAAAGAAAACTGTATATTGCACTCGCGGCAACAGACCAAGTGTACTATATTATCCATCAAGGTAAACGTCAATAAAGCGCAGTACGTCTGATGTCTTGATAACAGTGTTGTTGGGTTTGCGCCCTCGCGCCATCTAGACGCCTTGTGGTGCAATATATAGCACTAATTGCTATTACTTAATCATATGTAAAGTTTTCACCTGGAATCACTATACATGCAGGTAACTGATTTTGTATTTAGGCAGTAAACAGCACAGTGGCTCGATCCAACGCTTCTTTCTTGATTCGGCACCAACTTATCACGCCACCCTAATGAAGGAATTTTGCATTGGGATTTGGTATGACGATTTTTTTAACAGTCATTACAGTGAATGTCTTGAGGTACTAGGGGAAGATTCATCCCATAACACAACTAGGGGAAAGCATTTTGTAGGCTCAAAACTCATTCACCGTGTCAAAATCAGACTTCACCGAATGCAAGTAGCAGGAGTGGTGAACACATTGTGCTTCTGCTCCTTAGAGAGACCGTGACACGACACATAAATGCAAATGCATCAGAAAATGAGGTGCAACTATCAGTCGAAGTGTAACGGTAATTACCGTATGCCAATCAGGTAAATTGCGTTAAGTTCAGAGCTGTGCTTGAAGGTAGAGCCTCAATTACCTGGATCTGCGCCGAATCATACATTTACTTATATGCTCACTCGGGGTAGGAATAATCATGAAACCACGTGCCCGTATAACTCATCAGATATAACGGCCCGAAATCAGTACCTTAAAACAAAGAGTAAACCGCAATCTAATGTCAAGCTGAATCGTACATAAGTATTTACTCAATTCAATGCTGACAAGGGAATATCATGAAGCAGTGCGCGCTTATGTCTAATTTGAGAAATACAATATCTCATGGTAATTGGCTTTGTCTCCCTGTAGTAATTCATAATGTAATTATAAAAAATCCCCTCACGCACAAAACACAATAGCTGAGAGGGTTAAATTTCATCAACTAAAGTGGAACGGCTTTAACGATGCCCTATTATGACGAAAGCGAAGAAGTTCTTGACGGGATATTAACCTCATGCCTCTGTGACGGCTGGTCTAAAAATGTTTTGCATAAAGTCAATCTCTGTCAGTATAACAAGTGTCGTTGATTAGATTTCTTGAACACACTACACAGCATATCGTACCTGAAAAACACACGTTTGGGTTTTGTTGTTCGTTGCTTTTACATATTTACTTAATATGCGTCTTTATTTGCCTTCTATAATAAAGGTGAGGGGGAAACATTTCGTAATGTCATAAGCAAGATAATGCATGCAATATAAATAATGCAACATCAACCCTAACTCTTCTGGATACGCCATAAGAGCTGGGATATGTGCAAAGACAAATCATCATATGATGATCATTGTGCACCCACCGAGCATTTGATGCCGCTAACTATTGGTCATGTACAATGCCACAGTGGGCTATTATGATTACTTCATCCAGGACCATGCCCAACTTGGAGTAGTCCTTATTCAAATTCGCAGTTAATCTAATCTACTTCGAGCGTACCATGGTTAAAGATCACCTGCAGATGATAATGTCTACTGCCATTCAAGCCTAAATCAGTCAATAGACAATAACCCCTCTACCACGGCATCAACTAATGTAAGGGCAAGGTCTGGGGCATAAACACGATGGCCGAGTATTGCCCATGCGTCAAACTTACCAAAACATAAGAGTCAGACTAGAAGACGATGCATCAAGATTACTCTCCACTTTCTGTCAATTAAGAATAATGTCCGCGATCCTTTCTGTGTAAATTACAGTGTTGTCCTAGTATGGTGATTATCCACCTTGCATGTGTGAATACCTATCACTGTCGGACCCAGACATTTATCTGGAGTAAACGTCTTCAAGAGTATGAACGAATGCGTTGAGGCACGTTTTGAACTTTCCTTCCGGGTGCTTAGGCCTATTTCTATCTGTGCAGTAGTGAACACTTCATTCACATTCGCCTGATTCTATCGTTATTTTTGATACACAAGGGCGTGCTAAGTGGTTCGTTAATGGAGACCATTAGCCTAAGCGATCCACAAACAGCAGCACGACCGAGTTATTTTGCACCATCAATGCACTCTTACAAACAAATAGAGCATTAAATCTGGAATATGTCTCTGTTGTCATTCGTAGTTAACACTACAAAGGCCAATATGCATCTCTGGGCAGCTATTCATTTACCAGGTGCAAGAATATAACTGCAGCATTGTTAAAGTAGATTTACTCTGGAGCGCCGTTTGTAATGTAATGACACATACAGTGTCCAATCAGCCTTTGTTGAGTTTAAGGTTGACAAAATTTATTTGCTTGCGAGTATGTGCATATACGTAAGCACATTATCAGTTAATTATTTGACCCGTGAAACAATCGATCCTGTTTTCTCAGATACTATCTGGGGAATTCATCCTGCGTTTCAAGGCCTCAGCCTCCACCATCTACTGCTATCGTCATCTTATTAGCACCGCCGGTAATGGCGTCATGCTTTCATGAATATACCAACCCTGAAAAAGCTGGGCCCGTTTGCTATAATGTGTGAGTGTCTGCGTGTGATTTCTAGCACCATATAGTATCTTTCAAATGTGTATTACTTATGCATGGTCTCATTATATTTCAATTTATATTATATTATGTTTCTTTGCAGGCTCTCAATGAAATTAAGCGCACGATCAACTACAGCCAGCAATAATATCATTATAACTAGGATGTTTTACACTAGGTTACTATTCATAGAAAGGTAGCTCTGGAGTTAACGTAGTCGAACATGGTTATAATTGTTATACCTAAACTGTGTCTGCGTGACTGACATTTGAAATACCACAAGGCTACGTTTTGTATAAATCATCTTACTGGCATCAGGTGGCTGCTTTACCTGCACAATCTCACCACCAGTAGCTGATCTTAACTGTAGTGATATGAGGCAATTCATACCTGGTGAATTCGCTGTTTTACTTCGTGACGTTGTTTTACAGAAGGCGATCACATATCCATTCCCACTAAGCAATAAGTTGAAATACCATATAATACTTGTTGACCATTGAATTCAAATGGACATGTCATACGCCTAAATATACACGTAATTCGAACAATCCACGCACACATCATCGCCAATGCATATTGCTATAATCGTTTGATTGCTGTGAGCAAGTTTCTCGCATAATACCGCCGTTGCCAAACAGCCATGGCGGGGTTTGTGAACAAATCTTAACCCCCCCCCCCCCCCCTCCATCCACGCCATTCAGCACATGAGCCTATTACTGTTGCATATTAAGCCGGGACTGATTGGACATTGAATTGGGAAGTGAAAATGGGAGCGTTATTTACACGGCAGCGATCGGAATGGATGAATATAACATTTCAGGTATTGCGTGACAATAACGTCCCATGTTATTCTTGTATAGCTGATTTTGTGTCCGACCAACAGGGCTTGTCTAAAAACCAACCAAATAAGCGGTAAATGGTTCAGATACACATACCACCACATGTCCTTAGTTGTCATGATTCAACATGATCGCCTCATCTAACTGGGGTCTGACTGAATAGGGCCTTTGACACAACTCGGACTGTTGCAATAGAGCTGGACAAGCATGACAAAATGGAAGTTTTCTTTCAGAGCTTGATAGGATGTACAATGATTGAAAAATGTAGTGATGATCAGGCTATTGGTCAGGCTTTTTATGATATTTGTGATGATTTAATTGCTTATTGAGGGATCACATCACCACTACAAACTAGTTGTTCACAGTCCTTTTTTCTGACTCCTGTTACTACTTATTATTAGTTTGAAAAACAGTAGTCCAGGTTGGGATGACATCAATCCAAATATAATTAGACAAACTTACCATGGTTTCCTTGAACCCCTTTGTCATGTGATTAATTTATCATTTACTCAAGGTATTGTGCCTCATGAACTAAAATTGGCTGTTGTTGTGCCAATTCACAAGAAAGATAGTGTAACCCAACTAGAAAATTATAGACCTATTTCACTGCTCTCTGTGTTCTCAAAGATATTTGAAAAATTAATGTTCAATAGATTTATCAATTATCTTGATAAATATGGCATTTTGTCATCCAACCAGTTTGGATTTAGAAAAGGCTATTCTACAGAAGTAGCACTTGTAAAATTTATTGATAAAATGATGAATTCATTGGATAAAGGTGAACATGTTATAGGTGTGTTTCTGGGATTTCGCCAAAGCCTTTGATACTGTAAACCATGATATTCTTATTTCAAAGTTAAAATGTTATGGTATTAGAGGTAAGCCACTAGATTGGTTTATAAGTTATCTGAAAAATAGAAATCAGTGTGTAAAGTATTATGGTATACCCTCAGAAACAAAAAATATAACTTGTGGGGTTCCCCAGGGTTCTGTCCTGGGACCCATACTTTTTCTACTATATATTAATGATTTATGTCAAGTATCTGATAGAATATTTCAAATTATGTTTGCTGATGATACAAATTTATTCATGGTGGGAATATGAATTTAACATTGAGCTTAAGAAAGTTGTTAATTGGTTACATGTAAACCGCCTAACGTTGAATGTAAAAAAGACAAAAACCATGACCTTTTCATGTAATAGAAATATCAGAAATAGAATCAACAAAATAGTTTATTGATGACACTATACTTGATACTGTGAACACAATAGGTTTTCTCGGTGCTGTTATAGACAATCAACTGTCATGGTCTAGTCTTATAAAATTAATCTCAAATAAAGTATCGAAAAATATTGGTATTCTCAAAAAGGTGAGAAATAAATTAAACAGCGAGACTCTTATCGATATGTATTATACATTTATCTATCCGTATTTGACCTATTGTAATCTAATCTGGGGAAATGCAGCTCATAAATATTTAATGAGGTTACATTTACTACAAAAGCGTGCTGTAAGAATCATATGTAATGCAGAATTCAGAGCACATACTCCTGAGTTATTTGTACTATGTAAAATCCTAAATATTTTTAATCTGCACATACTAATATGTTGTTTATTTATGTTCAAGTATAGATTAAACTTGTTGCCTGAAACTTTATTTAAAATATTCAGAACCAAAGATACTGTACATGGTTATCACACTAGGCAATTATCAGGATATAGACTTCCTTTGTTGTCATACAACATTGAAGCAAAAATCGCTAACTTATATGGCACCATATTTCTGGAATGAAATTGTCATTTTACATAATATCGAAATCAATAAGAGCTGTCATATATTTAAGGAACAATTATTCCTGTACATTATATCCTCCATTCAATAGCAATATATCTATATATTTATGTGACATGATATCATTGAATAAGTATATATATACTTTATATATAATTTTTTTTTCTTGCTTTCAGCTGTTAGTTACTTCTGTCATTAAGTGTAGTTAATCAAGGAAACTGAAAAAACAGGTTACTGTTCCAGTTTCCATTTGTCTCAATACACTTGATGTTAAATCTGCAAACTGTTGTTGTTGTTGTTGTATTTGTATTATTTGAGACAATAAACCATTATTATACTCTGCTGAGGTCGATGTATTCAGCAGCCAGTTACATGGTGTGTTAACTTCATACCAAAACCTTATGATCATTTAGTTCCCCAAATAATTGCCAAATACCTATCGCCTTCAAATACAGTTTGGTCATAAATGGTTCTCGTTGCACATACCTCGCAAAGAATATTAATTGCATGATAAGATACACTCTATGCTGCAAAACATGACCGAAAGACGTCCGACGCATATGTGTTTCATCGACTGAACCGATCATCTGTCAGGATGAAAATCACTAATGGCTTTAGAGAAATACTGATAAAGATATAACAGGTTTTCTGATATATAACGTTAGTTATACTCCCGGCATAAAGCAAGAGGATAACGAAGAGGCCTCATCAAATAAAACATGGTAATGCGTGTTATATTGCTTATCAGACATGGCAGTCAACGACGGAAGTTATTGCTTGTTTTGCTTTATTGCAAAGTATAGCTTTCCGTTTTTAAAGCAAGATTTGAATATCAAATACTGCTTATGCAACGATGGTTGAATAATAATACCCCAGTACCTGAGAAATTATGTCTCCAGCTTATTGAAATGCTGAATATCAAGCATAAATAAAAGTAAATACTTGGGGAATTATGTGAATGACATATTGTAATGATAAATATACATTGTTAGTCACTAGTAATATAAGATATTTGTTTAAATCTATCAGCAATTACAAACCATAGTAGAATATTCCGGTCTCACAATAGTGAGCATTCATCGCAAAAGTGTCTTTTGGCCATTCCATGTGACGATCCATATTACAATTATATCACATTTACTGACAGACACAAGAGACAACACATTCGTATGGTCGCATAATTGTTAAATACCACCACAATATCTCACGCTGACGTTTTTTTTAAGCTTTGTCTGGCAAATCTCGGTCTGAGATGCTACCTCATCAGTAACGCACGGCATGAAGGTCATTAGATACATATTTAATGTTCATTTAAATACCTAATGTATGCGCGCCTCTATAATCCACGTTATCGCCAGCTCTACTACATTTGTGCCAGCTGCATATTCAATATACGCATTGCATGATATACATATTGAAATATATATTATAATCATTTACTCATTCTCAATTCCATCTCCAAACGCAACCACTACACATCATTACTGAATCATCTGAAGCCATTATTGATTATCTTTGATCAGGATTCCTGCAGACCTTTAATGTTTCAAATCTAGACAAGCACAATAAAGCAAGAACAATTAATGTAACTTATCGGAAAGGATTCGAAGGTAACACGTCTGCCATATAACTGTCGGGGGCCACAATTCGTAACGCTGCTTAGAAACATTGTTAAGTTGTCAGAGCGCAGCATAACACTACACAGTAGAACTGTACGGATGTATATAATGACATAACAACATAGGTACGAATCATCAAGACTTTCTAAAATAAACGCACTTGCTATCTATCTAAACATATAAGTTGCACCGGATATAAATAACTAGTTTTGCATTGGTTACTGAATTTATAAGCATTACTCCAAATTACAAACTAAATTAATGGCGCATGAATGAATTCTCAATATTTTATCAGAGTGAAAATTCGATAAGCACCATTTCATATAACGACGGTCTGACATCTTAAGATGGCAAACGTTCAACAAACGTTTTATTAAGTTTCGAGTGCTTGTGGTTTGTGAGATAATAAATAGCATAAGACACTACAGTTAGCATTTCATCATGAATGGATTTGTACACCGCGATGTTACTTTTTATTCTTCCTTTTGCAATAACGGATTTAAATCCCAATGCATTTGATAAGCATAATATAATTTGAGAAAAAAATGCGTATTCTGCAGATTTATCTCACAAACGACCATATTATGCTGACAAGGGAACATACAACAGAGTATACGTCCACCAATATATGCCTTCACTTGGCCTCCAAAGCAAATCAGGCAATGGCTGTAAAAAGTTGAATATTTGCTGGTCTGCACGATTGTCAACCTTGATTTGACATTGGAAGTCATTATTCTTAAACTGCATGTTGATGCGGCCTACACGATGTTCGAGTCAAGAAAAGTAAGGTTAACAATTTTGCGTTGGGGTAATAGAGTACACAGCAGCATTAAGCATGCGTGTGTTCAACACACTTGAGTAATTCTGTTGAGAGCCATGCATTGAATAACTAGTCTCCTAAGAACCCCTTCTGTCAAACAGCTTGATTGTCGTAACTGTGAGTGCAGAAGGGACAGTTAGCATGGTGTATTATTTTGCAGTGGCCTTGAACGAACAAGGAACTAGGGTATTCTTTGGTAACTGCAGTCGTGAAATGATAGATGTCTCTGACGCATACACAAGACGTGTAACTATGCTAATCTTTATCTGTTGACAGAGTGATTGCAACATATTTTAAAAGTAGAAGAAGTAAATATTCGTGAGTTATTCAACAAACTTGCTAGCATTGATTTACCCCTGATGCAGTTTACAGTTGCATACTAGAGCCTAGTTGGATATGTCACTATTTACCATATAATTATTGTTTGAAGAACTATTGCGCTAAAGAATGATTTCAATCACACCGGAATTACTGAAATATACAAGTCCCCGTTGTGTGGCTTACGAATCGCGCGTAAATGCTAGATTTTGCGCCATTAAGGTATTACCTACAACTACAACATTATTGTTTTATATCAGAAAACACAACCTTGGGTGTTTCAAAAGGTTTCACCTCTAGCTGATGAAAGCTTCATAAACGTATGAATGAGAAACACTCATGTATCTATTCCGTGTAAATGTCTCACTGCGTCATGTACTGTGGGTGATATACGTCCTGAAGATGTGGCAGATAACAACCCGGTGACATTTACGAACCGTGCGTTGTAATTGGAAACTACATGCAGCTGCAGATTCGTTGCAGTTGAATTTCCAAACACAATATCCTGTTGAAATTTATATTAAATGCTTTGTACAAAACGCTGTTACCGTGGAGACACGTTTTCATGGCGCCTCAACTTGGTTGCATAATTGTTTAAGGATGATTAATCAGTAACGCCATATTCATCCCCGTGATAGTTGGCTATAACGGTTAAATAACATACTATCAGTTTCATGACTGCGACCTCGAAATGATTGCAAGAGCACAGCGAAAAACATTCATCGACATATTATGCCTGCAACATATGTGCACATTGTTTGGTCTGTAAAACCCAATGTTCTTTGTCTACTGTAACTGTTAATTAAGTAATACTTCAGTGCAACGAATCTAATAAATAATTGACTTGATGCTTGGGTATTGTTGTGAATCTATGCAGGGTCTTAGCCAGAGACCAGTCCACCCATCAAATGGACGGATGAGTCGTACATTTGGACGGGCTGGAACTTTCCCCTGTAGCCCGTCCACCTGCCACCCGTCAGTTCGTCCACGCGCCTCACAGGCCCGGTATAAGGAATTAGCCAAGCCAGATTAAGCAGCTCATTTAAAGACAAACAGCGACGCAGCACGCTGGCCGCTTATCTACAATCAAAATAAATACTTTTCTGTTCGATAACGCTTCTTATGACGCATGGGGTTTAATCAACTCCATAATATTTTACCGATGGTGAATGGAGTTACGACCAGCTTCGCCTCCTCGCAAAACAAGGTCCCAGTTCATGTTGATTGTATACCTTATCTAAAATGATACATGATATGTTCGAGGTTTGTAAGAATAATGACAACTAGAAGGCTGGCGTACATTGTGCACGGTCGATTGGAGCAGCATTGCAGAAATGTCTGCCTCGCGGTATCGCTTTTACCACGATCTATTTAACTTTTGGTCTACACTGTTGGCTAGGGAATGAAGCTCACAAACTGCAATAGGGTGAAATAACATTTCGACGCAAAGTCTTTGACTAAGTTTTTATTTCTCCCGTATATTAGTGCCAGCACAGGATGTGTCGTTAATTTGTAATTTAGTTTCTTTTGAACAACGGTCTGATATTTCACATTACGTACGCACACACACACACACACACACACACACACACACACACACACACACACACACACACACACACACACACACACACACACACACACACACACACACACACACACACACACACACACACACACACACACACACACACACACACACATCCCCCCACCCTCATCCCCACCCCCCTTCTTCACAGCTTTCTGGCGAAAGCATTCATAACACGTTATGATAATCAGTTGGTCATAAAGTGATGGACGGGGTTGGGGTGGGGATGGCCGGGCAGTTTACAAATCCTGGCTGAGACCCTGGATCCATGCCATATCAAAATATATGGAGTAAATTTTTCAGTGTACAAAATAATGCACGTACAAAGTATATGGAGTAAGTTTTTCGTTGTACAAAAATAATGCACGTACAACATCCTAACTAAATGTGTGTTTATTGAAAAACAGAGGTACTAAAAGAAACTTTACATCTAGCAAACAGGCATGAACAATGAATAGTTGGATTTGTGCTTCATGGCAACGTATATATCAGGAACACAGGATGCAGTTTGGATCAGATCATTTCTATATTTTCTCGTTTTTTGCTTTTCTTTGGGGCATGGATACCTATATGTTTGTTAATTTGACAACCGACATGCACGCACACACATATATCAGGAACATAGGATGCAGTTTGGATTAGATCATTTCTATATTTTCTCGTTTTTTGCTTTCCTTTGGGGCATGGATACCTATATGTTTGTTAATTTGACAACCGACATGCACATGCAATACTTCCGCTTTGACATTCCAACCACAGTATCTATTCCAATAGTGCATCACAAATGTGTTCTTTAACGGCACTAGGTAAACACAAGGGGGTTGTCATACATGGAACAAATTCACGTAACATAAGTACTCTGAACAATATTTTAGACATGGCAATAATGTGCGATTCAAGCTAAATTTCCGGGGAGCGTTTACCCGAATAGAAATTCACATTTGGCTGTGAGTAACTGCTTCCAGCAATGACAGTAATTGCCTTGTCAGCAGTCACGATTGTCATTATTGTGATTACTGAAGGGACCGCCATCTCTATTAATGATAGACTGGCCTTGAGTAAACTAGGAGTCAGAATACCCTAATTAGTTTCTGTAATATAGTCACGCAATCCAAATATAGTGGATACTATCTGCCATAAGAAGTGATGATATGCTATGCCTGTAAACATATAACACTAGCTTAACATTATACCATAAAACCGTAATTATTCGATAAATAAAGATGAAGGCTATTATTAGCCTTCAAGCAATACAATACAGTACAGCGCTTGTCAGTTTGACTTAAACAGTTTGAGATAAATGTAAGCTGTTGTTGTTGGCAATGATTACTGTAGGTGACACCAGCAACCACACGACTGGCTTAGAGCAATACAAATAGATGGTTTGTGCGTCCAATGCTTAGGTTGGGTTAACGGGGTGACAATGCGTGATTTGGGTTGAACTTTTCTATAGGCTTTGCACTTTTGTGATTTTTAGATGAATGTGGCTTTCACAGATTCAATCGTAAACAAATCGTCTTTATTAAGAACTGTTCGATCGCAATTCCAATAGTGGACAGACTGGTCGATAATCAATTCCTCAAATACTAACTTTCTCTCTCCACACTCGCGACGTTCTTTCATATGTACACTCAATCCAAAGAAAGGTAAACAAAACCATGGCGAATAGAAGTTTCCCCCAATGAATGGTTTTGTTAAAATAACGTTAATTCCAATGCTAGACGCATATGTGTCTGTGATTGCATCCAAGCATTGACTGCCGCTGCCAGGGTGAAATATGGCTCACTGGTGCAATAATTTGGCTCATAACAGCATCTTTCTGACTGCAGCGGTACCATGTTGTGATAGTACCTCTTCTATATTAAGATTGTAAGTAAGTAATGTAATGTCAACCAAACACGCGTCAATCAATAGATAATGTCTATGCAAATTGTGGTGATTCAAGGAGGATAAGACGTGGGACCGACGCAATGAACGACGTAATGAAATGTCATTCTTGCGATATATTTGCAGCAATAGTTCCAATGTACTTGGATATTAACAGGGGAATTATATCGCTTAAATTATTCATCAGGGGTAATAGCTTTGCTACTATTATGCTACATCCATCACGACCACAATAGAGGATATTTTATGCGATGCTTAAGATGCAGGGTATAACAGTGAACGACCTGTAGCACTAACAATTCGTACCAATTCATTATTCCTCTCAAAAACGATTTGGGCAATCGAACCGGTAAGTATGTTACAATTGATGCAAGCACCCGGGGAACACTCAGAAACACAACCAGTCTCGAAAGTCCTTTATCCTGTATCGTACACTACAGGTGTTTTATCGTGTAATGACATTTTGTAATATGTGTAATTGCCATTATTTCAAAATGCGTTAGCTGTCCATTATCTAATGTAAAATTTCTCACAAGGTATCTTAAGATGACATGACGTGGCTTTAGGTAAGCACCAGAATGACGGAAATAACCCTTGACATAATGCTGATTTCGTGCCACTTGTGCAGCTGGATTGATTTGATCATGCCTGCTTCCCTTAACAACCCAGCGCCCATAAATATGGTGCCTTTATACAATGCGCTGTGTATCTTACCATTATAACCATGAGTTTCGGTCGTGCGCTCCTTTGACAAATAGTGCACAAAATCAACATAGCATGAGATTCATCTTAGTCAATTCAAGGCAGAAATACATGCATGCGAATCGCCATATACATATTGCAGTAACAACTTCAACCCTGCCACATATGTTATGAGTACGCTAAGTATGTTAACGCGCGCAGTACTGAATATCGGCAACAGCACTTGATGACAATCAAAATACTGAGTGTTGAATGCCGCTCCAAATCGTTAATTATTGCGACCGACAATCAGGACCCTTCCATGGCATAGGAGCCTAGTACAAGTGCATGTAAAGCATGCAGCATGGATCAATTTAATGTGAATGAATAGACGAAAAACACGTTCATTCGATTTAACGTTGGCTTGTTAATATTTCTAAGGTTATCCGTTGCATTTAGGAAGTTTTGCCTGAAATCGTAAGGGTTAGAGAGTGATGATAATACCATGTATCTGAATAAAATGGGTCAACCGTTGGTCTCATTATTTGTTTTGCATCGAGCTCAGTGTCTTCACAAATTGTAATTACAAATTCACCAAGACTGCACTGTGCTATGGCTTCCCCAAGAATGTTAATTTTCATGCTTTCTTTACGTGCGGCGTGTCTGTACACACACGTGGTTATGCGGTAAGCCGAGTTCTTTGGGGGAACCAAAAAGTAGAATTAAAACAGTATTCACAGTAGGTATCAGGTTACAGATGCTGTGTCATAATATTGACCCCTAGAACGGCTCCCATTAAGGCTCATACTATGAAATCCATCAATCATTATCATTTTTGATGCTCTAAATGGCAGTTATGCGTTACTGCTGTCTGGAACAGCATGAACGTTATATAAAGATTTGCCTACAAATAGTGAGATATTATGACTTTGGGTTCATGCAATATGTAAATGGACATTTAGGTTGTTCATTGATTTGGTGGTGTCATCAATGTTAATTAGGTGCCCTTAAAGCGATTCACATGTAGTCCGCTTTGGGAAAGGTTAGATTGTTGACAAGACTGCAACCACTAACTGCGCAGTGGAACCATGCTTGTGAATTTGTGGCATGCTCTTTGGCAAGCTACGGCCATTCAACGGAACTAGTATGTCACGCGATGGTATTAATGGTTTTCTTATGTTGTAAACACTATAACACGCAACTGTTCAGTCGGTTTGAGGTATCATTTGTTTCTAAAACATTGAATATCCCCTATGATACAATGGCTATGGATGCTCATATTTTGTCTACATCACACAACCAAACAGCTGGAAGGGGTCTTTGATGGGTGCCACATTACATCAGCACGGGGTTATTACGCCATTCAAACTAGGGTACTGCTGCAATAATGTAATAACACTGATAGGACTTGTCTATACGGCACGTTCAATGGGGGAGGTAAACCAATTCCAAAGGCAGTTAGCCATCGTCTATTACCTCTCACTGCTATTGTGTAAATCTTCAGTTCCTACTAAGCTTCCCGCTTCCATCAGTAGCAGGCAATGTCCATCTATCACGCCTTGTTCTGTACCATTCCCTAAGCCGTGGGTCCCAACAGCACATACCGATGTTGGGAGCATTGATCAAAGTGCAACATTGTACGGTCTGAAATCAGGTGGTCGAAATTGAACACGAAAGGCTGTAACCACTTATTTCCTTTGCTCTATCTAGAGATTTGTGTCTACTATATATTTGCTCGATAAAATGATAACTCACGTATCTCATAAAAGCAATGATGATTTAGAGGGTAGCCGATTCTCGGTTAAGTGTTGTTTGAAATCTAGGATGATTTTGCTCGCAAGTGAACAAAGCATAAGAAATTACAGACAGGTGTTTAGATTGGGACGTAGCATATGTAGATTATATTCAGCAGAGTAGCAGCTACTAAACTATCCTCCTGCGGGGAAAGCTAATTTTGTAAATGATTCAAAGTTCACCTTGTTTATTTTGAGGGGCAGCTTAACGCTCAAATGATAGGCGCTAACGAGTAAGGTGCAGCAAAGCAACACACCTTTGTAGCTTCTCTTTGAATTACCATTCCGTATATCTACTTGACACAATATCGTAATTTGGTTAAGAACATGCAACCAGGAGTGTAAGGATTGACACTATATTCACGGGTGTTGGAATGATGTACTTACGCGCAATAATAACTATTAGATTTATCAAGCATGCATATCATTTAATCACTGTAAGATTGTATATTGAAATATTTCCAGACAGAAAGAGACAGACGTCTGTAGGATTGATCAAATATGCATATCAGGTAATCACTGTGAAAATCATATGTAAATATGTTTAGATCAAAATAGCAATTGTCCTCACCTGTGACCATAGCAAGAAGCTGACTCTGAGTATCTTCGATGTGGACCTTCTTTACAAGTCAGTCTTCGTGATGCATTTCGCGAAAAGATACCCTCGAGATCGACGGCTGCTGGTAGAGTATTACTAAATCGACGAAATTTGCAAGGGAACCAGCGAATGTGTTCACACTGTAAATGTCGTTTGTGGCCGCTGTAGCTGGTAGCGTTATAGATGTATGATGACACAATCAACCTTCCTCAGAAGTTCATCTGTCAGTTGAGCTATTGACATCAACCCTCCGCCATGCCTACTTGTTCGTCATTAACAACAGTCAGATAGCAAATACGCATGTTAAAGAAAGCAAACATAACTGCATGTTGCATAGAAAATGCAATGCCAGAGCTAAACCAGGTAAAATAAAGCAAGAGAAAAGGTGTTTCACACATAAGGATAATTTTTGCTTTTATCGAGGGGCTGGGGTTTTATTTATGGAAGAGCCCAGTACTTGAGCGATAGCGAGGGGAGTAAAATTCATGCCACTACTATGAATGGTGTATGGTTTTGCCTTCTATTACAACTGATAAAGGAGATTACAATAGTTATTTTGATCATTAGTTATACATGTGGTTGCATAAGTCGTCTGAGGCAATAAGGGGACGCAGCTGTCATCATCCAACGTACAGTGCTAGATATGTTGCTCAAATTAGTTATTTATATACAGTTTAAGTGGTATAATGAGTGTTAATGTACGTAAAGCATGCCTAGATGACATCATATGTCAACAGTTCAATAACTGGAACCCCCGAAAAGAACAATTAACTCAAAACGCTGATGTCTGTTACGTTCAGTATCAACTCCTGGTAAACATTATTTAATATGTGAGAGCAA
>CM067350.1:2333154-2353384 GCA_034190875.2 Urechis unicinctus
CAATGCAGGCTATGTAGAGGATCTTTTAGCAACGACAGTCAGCATATGCAAGGCCAGTGACATAAATGATAAGGAGATGGAAGCACTGGGGATCCCACCCAATCTGAACGCCACCTTCGAGATACCAGAAAAGCACCAATCAGTTAATGTGCTAGTTTCATCTAAATATCCCACATAATTGTTCGTCTCATCTGGAAATGTATTTCGGATGAATGATATATCCCACAGGATGGTATAGGGATACGATTTTTCTTTCCAAGATAATGGTAGCATCATCGGATATACTGCCTATATCCAGTGTAACGTTTCCAGCTGTAACACCCAACCATACACAAACCCTTAAACATCTTTACAGTGCTGAATAAATATTATATTTTAACCCATACATTGATTTGATGATTGTTATCCTGGTATAAACTATATTGATAATTCAGTCTGAATTGAAAACGTCATTCATTTGAGTTAAAATGACCCAGTAGTTTGGGGAATTTTTTTTAACATAAATTTATAATGTGGTGATGCTGCTATCAGATTCGCTGGCGCTGTTTTCGGACAGATATGGTTCGAGTCTGTACGGCACAATACCAGCTACATCCTCTGGATTTGATTGCTCAAACATTTGAGGCTCTTCAACCCAAAACTCCATCGTCAAATCGTCCAACTCAAATACATCGCTCTCCGAAACTTCAACATTCGCCATTGTTTACTGTGAAATCGAGTTACCCAAGTGACGTCACGGGGTGCTTGACCGAAAATTTGGAAAATGGCGGCGGGCGCCGAAAAATTGACTTTATATTTCAATTTACGTTAGGCCCGGGTGACTTGTTCGGAAATTAAACCATAAAAACAGAGCAAATGCGGTTTCATAAAAATTATCATGGAAATTTGGTGTCATAGGCACTTTAACAGGGAATCTCAATTTGTTGTTGTAAGAAACGTCCATCGCCTCAAACGCATCAAACAGCAACGAAAGTAAACTCATTCCACCGAATAAACATCACAATGGCAACATCCGCACATAACGTGACTAATATAGATCGTTATCCGATGTTTGTGTATTCTGAACGTGATCAGGAATGCAATTAAACGGCCGGGCGTAAGCCGTGTGTTGTGTTTATTATGTCGCCAATATACCTGTTTATTCTACAAATGCATCTGAATGATTGATAGCAATAAATCTTATAGACATCCGGTCCTTGTAACGAAGACTAGAGTGCACATTCGTTTTAAGTAATTTTAAGTTAGGTTTCAACAGAGGGTTGACAATACGTTTTGGTGTCACTACGTCTATATTTAGTAGTCGAATTATTGACTGTTATAGGACAAAAGTCTTCGAAGAGAAACGTTTGTCCATCCACAGTCAGCAACGACACAGCATTGCCTACATTGATCAAATATAATAAAATCAGTATAATCTTCGAGGCCAAGCCCGTATAGAGGCTGAGCATCTTATCTTGTGCTTTTGATTACTAACAATACAGATACCTTTCATTTTAACAGAGAGGGAATATCCCTGCCCCAAACAAGGCGTCATTTGCCATCAGCAACGCCATCACCGATCATTGATGTATCCCATCGTATGTTACTAACTCATGCGGGAAGTAACCCTCGCGATTAAGGAAAGACTAGTAGCTAGCTGCCGTTATTGTCAGTCTTGTACGCATCATCGTGACAGATCAATATAAGGAGATTTCGCTGAAGAAGATTAATTGCATCGTATAAAATTAATACAATATGCCTATTGCACTCCACTCTGCCGGAAATGACTGCAATGTGCTCGCCAACCCCAACCCTTATTATATGTTTGCTAGCTGTTTGCTTTTATTTACTCTCAGATAAAAATAATGATGCACTGTTGATATGACTTCCTCTTCCGGGAGAGCCACACTAATGCAGTGGTAAAGAATCATCTTTATGACGCTCTCATCACATGCATCGCGGCCTTCAGTTGAACGTACTTGTTCAATCGGAAGCGGATTATACGGAGTGCAGCACTAGTTGATTCATCCATGCGCTTGAAAGAGCTCCTCGCCCAATTCCTTGCACATGATTGATTGCATTAATCGTTCAATATACGGTCTGCTTCCTGTAGTGTTGAATAGAAGAAATCACATCACTTGTGGTTGCATTGCACATATAATATGACTGGAACCAGCAACAAATTTAGCACCGTTGTCATGATGCACAAATTACTCGACTGCCCTGATAGCGTGAGCAAATAGTGTGAAACCCTCCACTGCATTGTGTCCTGTGGAGTTGAAAGTAGCATGAAATCAGAATATTATTCACCTTCTCCGCTACGAGGCAAAGGTTATCACTAAGAAATGTTTCGACCGCAATGAGAAAAAAATATCATATATAATATATAAATATATATATATATATATATATATATATATATATATATATATATATATATATATATATATATATATATATATATATATATATATATATATATATATATATATATATATATATATTTATATATCTAGGATTGTTTACTTAACAGGCTTAGGTGGTCATTTCATGACTTGGATTTTATTTGCTTACCTTAATTGAACTTTGTCCCATGCATGCTGAATTGCCGTCTAATGATTGTAAATTATTCTCTAATTAACTGTAATTTATCTGGTGTGGCATGCGGTGCGATAACGTCCTGAATGCGGACAGGCTCTTACTTGAGAGCGTGCAGCATTATATTATGAAATATATTGAATACATAGTATTCTTTAATCAATTTGCCCTAATTGCTTCCATAACATGCTATGTTGCCGCTATGAATGCTCCGTGGATATTGCTATTATACAGCGTCGTATTCGCCCGAAATGTCCATTTATGAAGCCAAAATAGTAAAAAAACCATCGTTGAATTCCTTAATGGTTTAGAAGGGTGCACTCAACCTTTCCAGACTATCACAAAACAAGGACCTGTGGTGTTTCTGTTGTTTAAAGCTGACAAAGGCTGTTTTGAAGCTGTTCTTGTAGGCATTACTGCTGTCAATTTTGCATTGCTCCGACACTACTGACGCTTTCAAAAACATTTGAGAGGTATTCAAAATAGAGTTATGAACAATCGATATGAAAACGTGGTTTTTACAATGGCGTAAGTACGGAAGGGCGTTCTGCTTGTTGTGTACTGAGCATTCTGCACGAAACATTCTTCCAGGTAACTCAGTTTCACCTGCCATCCGACACCTCTCACCAGTGTAGTTTTGTTTGCTCTCTGAGGATTTTCAATCATTGCGTATCAAGTAACAACCTAAACTGTTAACAAACATGTAGAGCATACAGAAGCAACGTGACGCTCAGAAAGATTCATCAACGGGATCTTTACTGGGGGCTACTCTAGAAACAGTCGCATTTGTATTTAAAATCTTCTTCGCCACATTGCATACCTGGCAGCACGGTTACATATTCACAACACATATTTAGATAATGTATCAAGTCCTTACGGTGGCAAATTGTTTTTGGCTGTAGAGGAGTAATTGGTTAACAAAGGTACGTCTAGTGATGTCTGACGGCACGTGACATCCCCAGGTAACAGCGATATGATACCACGGCGCCCGCTAAATTTACTGTACAACCCGAAATCGAACTGCGAGCCTGGTTAGGCTGAGTAAATATAGCTACAATAATGGGCTATGACTTATGTTATGAGTAGTATTTATACGTTATGTAATGTGAAGAGTCGTTTTGATAATAACTTCTCCCATAATGTTTTGGTCTTCTGTATAAAAACAGATTAGTGTCACTCATGGAAACACGTTGAAGTCGAACAAGAGTCTTGTTAAAGACAACAGGAGAGCGCAGAAGACTGGGAAGAAGACGAGCAGAGCGCGAGGTAAATGAGCAAATATGATTACACTATAATGGGTTCAAAGACGCATGTTGAATGCAGCAATGCTTCAAAATAATTGACATAGCGAATTTAAAGGACAGCGTAACATAAGTCAGGTTGGATGAAGGTTCATTTGAGAGTGATAACGTGGGTCAGGAGGTCATTCAAGTTCGCACACGAAAGTTTATGACATGCGCGTGGTCATCGCTATCGTCATTTACTCGGACGAGATCGGGTGATGAGGTACGGTCTCCCGATAACGGGTGTAACAACCAAATCATATACCATATTCATTCGAAAGAATATCATTTTACTTATTCAAGACGTTTTATGTTGGGCATCAATTGAGTGATACTGAGGTAACTGCCGCTAATGCGGAGAATACTTAGGTAATTGTAATTGTGGCAACAGAATGGCAGAACACGAAGTCCATTCCCGTTGCATCAATAATTATACCATACCACAGATGCAATACGTAATTATTCAATCGATATATATGACTTGTGATGAAACCTAAGTTTATTCTAGATCGCCATCATGTTATTACATGACGTATTTTTACCAATACTTGTCAGTACGATGCATACGCATAGGAGGTGATTCTGCACCAAACATCAATAGTCACCGTTATCTTTAAAGAGACAATCGCTGAAATACATTTTTATGACACAGTCAGCGGGGGAAGGTGTGCGAAAAATATCTGCCAATGCTAAAATAAGCTACCACCAGTTATCTCCCATTGTTTAATATATATACTACAATGTTAGTGGCTACTGCAATTTATGTACGCCTGGAATATCCAAGGCAGAATCTTCTGTTGATGATTAGCTACAACTAAAACATAACACAGGTAAAGCTTGACCTTGGTTAGTAAAACGACTGTCAATCTTAACGAAATTTAACTTTTAGCTTTCGGTTCACGACTAGTTTTGTTGATCGTTACTAGAATTCATGAGTCAATTTCGGTTTTTATATTTCCAAAGCAATTTCGCAAGCTTCATCAATATGTCTTTATATGGCGCTAGTAGGTTTGCAAGAGAGTCATTGGTTTATGATGGTAAATCGATAGCCAAGCCTTTTTGAAGCTGTTATCAGACAAGTGGGATCGACACTATGGATCAGTAACTCGGCATGGAAGCCGTATCTGATAATCGCGAGGTGGTTATCATAGACAGCTATAACTGGTCTTATTTATCATTGTATCGCCTGCTTCGGGAGTCTATGTATTAAATTATGATATGTGTTGATGAAAATAGTGGCTTCAGAACGGTACTCCCCTCTAATAACGGATGATTGTGCTAAAACTAATTTGCGTTGAACATTTCCTAAAATTAACAGCTAGTGTGTACAGTACATGTTCTTCCTTTGCGAATGATACCATCAGAGTATAACTGTGCTCTGCGCTTCCCCCACCTACGTTCTAATCATGAATGGCCTCACGAAAAACCTATGGTTATTAATGCGCTGATCGCTATCATAAGGTACATTCATACATGTACTGCATTCATTAATGCACTTAATCAGCCTACCTAAATGCAGTTATTCTTATAACATATACAATTATATTGGCCAGCAGTGTTCCCGTGCACAGTAATTTGATGAGCCTCAAATATCATTTATATGTATCGGCGTTAATTCGGACGCAATTAAAATTTCTCCGATGTCACAAGATCGTCACACCCACGCATCCATTAACGCAGGATTTGCTGGCTTGTGGCGACATATTGAATGACAGATGTTATCTAAGCAAGTGAGGATGTCAAAATAACAATGCCCCTGTAGTCTGTCACCACTTAGTTATTCTTTAGCAAAACATCGAAAACTATACTGTGGTAATTGAATCACATGTTGAAACTTTGAGGGTGGTAGCGGAAATTATATTCTTCAGGCATAATAGATCGGCAGTGCATAACGGTCGCTGGTGCTGTACATTGTTCTCTGCACCACGTAATTGTAGACATGATGTAGGATCATATGAACCCTTTTATGCATATCATTCTGTGCGGGGTACACAATCAAGATGCAAGAGCAGAGACGCTTCATTAGAGCATGATTTTTATCTACACAAAACGTAAAGTCTTACCGATAATACAACAAATGAACTAAGAACCAAACAAAATCTAAGGTATTCATTCTGACATTCAGTGATCATGCAATGAAGCCTGGCTGCAAAGCCCACGATGTCTTATTGCGATGATTCGATTGTTGGCGGTTGTAGTGGATCTTGTCACACTATATTGACCTCCAACAGGACATGACTCTCCTCAAGAGATAACATTTTGCACTTTACAATAGGATGGCTTATGTAAGAGTTAAAGTCTATTGTGGAGATGGCAAACAGGGATGATATATTCGTGTGTTTCGTTTGCTATAGAGCAGCGCCTTGTGTCTACATCTACTGCGCCTCACAGAAATTCCGCATTCACAGGTCTTAACCCATTCACTGCAATAAGCGCATGCAAAACATGACACCACTACATTGCGTGACCAGTTTATCTAAGCCGTGCCCAGCCCAAAAGGACTGTGCAAGGAATCGATTGTAAAAAGACAGCACTTTCCTTTTGTCGTTTCACGGCACAGTGGTCACGTAAAGTTATCGGTAATTTAATGCATACAGCCATAGTTTCTCTGTATTACGTTAGAATTTACATCCTGTTCCATCACCGTAAGACACGCATATTATCCATAATTGTCCGCTGCAGACGGGGAGTAAATCAACAGTTTGGACATTGCAATGGTAACATCCCTCGTGGAAAACCGCAATTAGTGTACAAGGACTTCCTAAGCGCTCATATAACTCACACAATCGTTGCTGGCAACAAATTGGAGGCAAAGCAATTGGTAGGATAACTTTTTACATACCCTGATTGCTTTGGAAATGGCGGAATGACCCTTGCCTACATATTCCCATTTTATGCGGTCATGCCGTGTTAAATGTGATACTTCGTTGTGTTGTTCGGACTAGCAGCCTTCATCCCAGTCAAACCATATAGTTAATGCGCATGCGCCGTGCATACCATATGTAAACCAACTTGTCTCTTTGCTTCAGGCCACCTTCATCTGATGATTACAACGCAAGCTGGCAGTCGCGTTTTTACATTTGATAGCAATTATTGATAATAATGTGCAAAGAGAGCTTTCGTCTAATAACGTTATCCACACATGAATAGCGTATAACATAAAGAGCTATGCAAATGAGCACTGCAATACAGAGATATTTCTATATAGTGTCCTTGTCAAAAACTTTTATCTTATTGCGTAATTGCTTTCGGAATTCACGACATATACATAGCTTTGTCTGTCGGATGCCTTATTTGGTTATAGAAGCAAAGGAAGGATCTCACAGAGTGTCGAGTTGGTTGACATCAATGAGGTTGGATGCTTATGATATGAATACCATGCTCAAATACAAGGATCTCAATGTATACATGATAGTCTATGCGGAAATAATCTATCATAGGTTTACCGGGTCGATGAATCTGGAATGTCCTGTAGGTGGCTTATCAATACAGTTGTTTAATTGTCCAATAGATTATGAGTGTGCTCCTCTGATACGTCTGCGTTTATTGCACGCTAATATTAGCACTGAATGACAACAACATTCAGTTCAGATCGATTATATGTATTTTGGAGGGCTTGCAAATGATTGACATCATATATAATTTTCCGATTTTAAAATCAAAGCAGGGTAGCTCACAATATATCGCGACTCGTTGAATTGAGGCCATTTTATGTACTTTGGAGAACTCGCAAATTATTGTCATCATACAGAATTGTCCGATTTTATGAGTGCGGTAGCTCACCAAATCACCCGACTCATTAATTCGAGTGTACTTTTTGTGCTTTTGAAAGCTCGCAAATAATTGACATCATAAAGTATTTTCCGATTGTATAATTCCGGGCAGAGTAGCTCACATTATATCCCGACTTGGTTATTCGATGCCAATATATGGTGAATCAAAATGCAAATCTAATATATTTACTGGCTCGATGATCTTCCCGGGGAAAAGTCACCCGCATCTCCTAGGATAGTGTACCAGGCTACTGTGAATGCGCTTGGACATGCTGTTTGCAAACACAAGGACTGGTCGACGAGAGCGATGCTGAAGTGGAACCACTGCTTATCGGTCCCTCTTTCTAATTGCCTTTTACGCCTGTACAACAGCCTACCTGGCGTCATGACTAATAATCCGAATCACACCACACCGAAAGTGCATAAACGCCGATAGTTGCGTGTTCACCAACTTCTCTCATGTGGAGCAGATGTTCAAGCGATGCTTGTACGGAGTAGCTAAATGTTCGTGTATTACCGTCCTCCAATCAGCCAGGTGCCATGTCTGCTTGTTAGCGATACACCATAGTAGAGGGAATGTTGCGAAGACCACAATGAAGGGGTCGTAAAGGAATCGTCACAAAATACATACACATACGCTGTGCGTCAGCAGGTGGTTGAGTAGATGGCGTCGCCGCATGATCAAAACGAACTACAGCAATCATTCCCCGCTAAAACCGACTCGATAACTGTTGACAAGTGCTGTATACTATTTCATTGATTGGTGTGTAAGTATGAGCCTGATATCTACAATGCATATTATAGCTGACTTACCCATAGGCATAGCCCGTTAACACTTAGTATGGCAGGTATTTGTATTGCTTGACTATATGATTATCGAACAAAGGTATACTGTCTCCGTGGATACTCAAGGCCACTCTATAATAAACATTATATGCTGAGAGTCACAATTTGTTGTACTCACACTATTGACAAGCTAGACAGATGACATGGCTATAACTGGTATTTCCCGAAGCAGAGACTACAAGCGAATGGTAATTTTTATTACGGTGAACGCTCTCCTCGAAATAGTCTTAAATCACAAATACCTGTTGTGGCTAACATATTCGTTCTGTGATCAGCTCATCGCCTTAATTACTTCAACAGGGTATTAAGACAGCCGTCTTAAACATATAGCTTTGCTGGCTTGGAGCTGGTCATGTGTTTTCAGTTGGAATAAAGGTCTCAAGCATAACGCAACAATATTATTCATCGCATTTTTGGTCTTATTTGAATTTGTCCCATTTATTGAGCCACCTCGTTTACGCTTTGTGCTGTTTTGAAACAAAATTGTGGTCCATGATTGAAAAGCAGAAACCACGATCGTATAAGAATGAGCTAATGCAAGCAGTATCCTATATCTGTGAATTATCAATTGTCTTCGAGCACATTAACCAAATAGTTTACCTGATGTTCACTCCATTCTGATGGATTTGCCGTTAAATGAAACGTAAGTTTTAAATGTAAAGGGGCATTGCTTTGTACAAGCAACACAGTACGTCGTGAATGTTTACATGGCAGGAATCCACTTAAACACATTGGTACCACCCAAATCATTTAGTAAGTCAGTATATATATGTATATATATATATATATATATATATATATATATATATATATATATATATATATATATATATATATATATATATATATATATATATATATATATATATATATATATATATAATATATATATATATATATATATATATATATATATATATATATATATATATATATATATATATATATATAAATATATATATATATATATATTTATAAACATATATATATATACGTTAAAGGCGATAAAATGTCAGTGAATGGTTCCCAGTTTGTACTTGCAATCATTTGAAAATCACAGCTCTCAAATCCGAACCTGCGACTCCATGACAACGTATCTCTGTGATTATAGTTTTTGTGTAAAAAAGCGTTTAGTATTGATTTATGCAGGGTATCTTTCTCTGCAATCCAAATGTAACGAATCTGCAGCTGCATATACTTTCCAAGTAAAAAGCAAGAAATTGTCGCAGGTTATTTACTCATCTGTTTACTCATTTGTCACCTTGTAATGTTGTAACGTATAGGGACACCTATGATGGTGTGCTCTGAAATCATTTTGTAGCGCTATGGGGTAGCAATTTTAGCGCAATAGGGAAATTTAAATCAGTTTCTAGTTGATGTGGCTCTCTCAAGCAATTGTGACCCATCTGTCCGCCGCATTTTGGATAGCTCACGAAAAACTTACCATCATCTATTTTTACAATATATTGCAATCACTCTATCAACACACGTGGACACAAAAACACGCCTTTATGATTGCGCCAGAAGCGTCTGTCATTGCATGACTGCAGATCACAAATAAAACCCTGTTTTTTTCCCCTCAAAGTATAATTAAACACCAGTCAGACGGTCCCTGCTGTACTCACAATAGTGACAATCATGGCATTTGTCAGAAGGGTACTGAAGAGATGCTCAAAATCAGGTTTCAACGGAATTACTTTCCCACAAAGCAATCAACACACGCCGTTAAACAGACGCATGCTTGATGCTGATAAGTGCATTTCAATATGCCGTGCACAATTGTAAACATTACTTGTTTTTACTCGAATTCGCACGACAACATAATTCGTTTAAGACGCAACATTTTGCATTTTAGGAAAACGTATTTACAACGTCAGCTTATTCGTGCGCACAAAGTTAACAATCGTTCAAACATGCCAATTTGTTACTTTTTACAGCCATTGCCTGATAAGTAATGATGGCAAAATGAAGGCATATGTTGGTTGACTATTTCTGTTTAATGTTACATTTCAACGTATTTCTCTCTTTTTATAGATACATCTACAGTATATGTATTGACAGGAAAAATGTACGCCAAGGACATATACATTCACAAATCATGTAAATGATGCAGACCGGCCAAGTATTTCGATTAGTGAACTGTTAACATTACACACAATAACGGACCAATGATGGCCACTCATGGCCACTCCCTGGAGTGTATACTATTTGTACGCTTCATAACAAAAACCCTAATTGCAATTGACAGTGGAAAACCTAGGCCAGTCGTTGAGCGCCATAGTATTTAGGGCCATATCAATTGCTATTAGTGGAGTCGTATTATGCATGAGGCGGCAACTGGAAACATGTTATAAAGGGATATAATGACGCAAGTGCATTAACAAAACCAACAATAGACATATAGAGCAGCCTCCAGTGCCGGAGGAATATCATATTACAAGAGGGACTTCCTAGGCAGAAGCCCCAGCAAATGCAAAGCGAAACGAAAGTGTGCATCCACTGTAGTAGTCATCAACTCTGGCAATGTCTGAGAAATCGCTCAAAGCTTAAATGTGCATTGTAAGTGTAATTACAGGTCGTGGAAGTATATTTGTTATTTTTATTCGTCAGTTCATCGCATACAATATGGTGGATACTAAGTTGAGAATTCAAACAAATGCCATTTAGTTTGTAATTTTGGGTATTGCCTATGAATTGAGTTGGTTAACTCACACGACAAACTAATCTTTCCATCACGGTGTAATGTATATGCATGAAACATATTGAACACCTGCAATGTACTTAATAACCTTCGTGTGTCATACGCATACTCAGGTAATGTAACTCAATTTCAGCGTTAATGACCTCATGTCATGTGTTGTTGCTTCAAGCGTTATATATCATTACTTTGTAGATCCCCAACTACATGGTAGAGTTTAGTACTGGGAAATGAAATCTGTCTGGGTGCTTTATTTCATTGCTCGAATGATGTAACGTGCCACAGATGCCTCTTTGAAAATACCCCAACTAAAAATTTAGGGAATACTTAAATTATTCCGACAGCGTATAATATGGTATGTACAATAATATCAAAAGCTCTGACTGTCATGTCTGCTTTATTGCTTTCACTATCAGCATTCTGCTGCATCATCCGTGTGTGTTAATTAAGATGATAACACAACTTCCAATCTCATATGTGGTCATGGTTTCAAACGGTTGCTAAGCCGTGGCATGCTTGTCTTGAATCCACGAAGAGAGACTACAGTTTAAGTAAACGTAAATAATTTATATCAACGAATATTCTATATTGTAGACGAAATATTGTTGATGTCATGTCTGCATGTGCTACGGCAGATATCCTTTTACATCATCATTTTCTCGATTAATGCACAGATATGTGGTGCTCGAGACGATGTACAGACAGCGAGGGGTTACAATCCGTCACAAATGTCCTCGATTCGTTTTTGTGATTGACTTTGAATGGTAAATTTACATGGTATCTACTTTTAGACATGAACTTGTAGCATAATTTTGAAGGTTATATGGAGTGTTGCACTATTATTTATTATGTAAATTCGGAAAAAGGAAATTCGTTTGTTGGTAGATACGTTCTTCTTAGTTTACTTCCCAGAGGTCACTAGTATTGTGAGCCAGTCAAATCAATCATTGTGGCGGATGTTGTCCCCCCCTACTATATGGTCATGATTATTGGTCGGAGTTCAGGGCCTTTTGTTTCGGGCTAATGAACAGCATAGTGTCAAGACAACTCGAGGAGTGATGAGAGGTGGGGTGTCGAGTCGTAGCAAAAGATGTCGAGAGCAGTACTTCGCGGTAAATATTTCCAAGACGACACCTGAGTCTACTCACCTCTCAACGTGAGAGATTAACGATCAGATCCGCGGACAGTCTTACTGTTGCATCTGAATAATAACAAAGCGATTCGTAGTCATGTCTTCAGTTATTTTGATGCTGGCAACGTGCTGTTGTAGACTAATTATGGTTAGATGATACAATATCTTCACTTTCCAAATCTTCAAGTTATGTTGGGAATTAATCACTTTATGCTGAATTTGACCGAATAACGTCTTGGAATGATGAGCCAAATCATGTCCTCAACCTATCATGCTTTCGATTCCAATCCTCATCGCATTACGACAATGTTTTGTTTTGCCTCTATTCATTTACTCGAGTAGATATTTAACTACTTCAGCATGATGGTGCTCATGTCTAGGGGATTCATACATCGCACGAATAATAAGCGCAACTAGACTGGCCGTTCTAAAGATATCTTAACACTTTGCTTTAACTTCTTTCTGATTTGTTCATTTACCATGATGCTCCCTCGTGGACGCCAACTAACATAGGTTCTAGATTTGTCAGTATCCTGTTTCGCCTTTAATTGCGGCAGGCATTGGTGTCGAACACGATCAATGTATTGCTTTGAAGTAGTAGAATGAAATATTGGAAAGCAGATAAAATAGTCCAGGAGCCCATGGAGTTTTGTTTAGCATTGCAAGTACAAAAGGTTTGAGGCATGCAACATGTTGATTAGGGTCAATGTACAATCAAATGGCCATTCTTAAGTTTCCACGCCTGTACCAACTCTAGGGGGAGCCACTCAAAATATCCCAAATTTAGATTTAATTAGCATAACTGAGTACATGTATGAAACCAATGATAAAATGTTCATTTTTAGGGTCTAAATAAAGATCCATCTTTCTTAACCCTCAACTCCTGTACTTAAACCATTTAAGAAAGCCACTAATTAGCGCTAATTAGCAATTTAATTAACATAATTGAGTACATCAACGAAACCTTCGCTAATGGATTTGGTAGGTTCACCCAACTAAGAAAAGTGGATTCTTAAGTGCCAAAAACTGTACCGTGACCCCTTAAGGAGGGGTCAAAGGTCAGGGTCAGTTCAACCAGGGCTATAATTAGCATAACTGAGTACATGTATGAAACCAATGCTGAAATGTTCATTTTTAGGTTGTAAATGAAGATCCATCTTCCTTAACCTGCAACTCCTGTACTTAATCCATTTAAGAAAGCCACTAATTAGCGCTAATTAGCAATTTAATTAGCATAATTGAGTACATCAACGAAACCTTCGCTAATGGGTTTGGTAGGTTCACCCAACTAAGAAAAGTGGATTCTTAAGTGCCAAAACCTGTACCGTGACCCCTTGAGAAGGGGTCAAAGGGGAAGATCGAAAGAACTCGACAGTTTTGTGTTCAGGTACATAGTTAAAATTCTAGTATCTATGATTTTTTTTTACTGAAAAGACAAACAATGAGAAACTACATCACTAGTGACTCATGCAACATACTGTAAGTTGTTGGACTTGCTGATCGATTTTGACCATAATGAAGGGTGACTGGGGTATACACACACATGAAGTGACTTCCTGAAATAGAGAGACTTGCATCTTCCATGCTAATGACTGAATTCTTGTCCCCTTAAAACATTTTGATGCAGGTTTTGATTGCATTGACAGACTATCCAATTTCTGCTTTTCAGTTTGAAATTAAAATTCTCAATGATTCGAAATTTCAACCAGAAATTCGCCTTATTTTCATTGCAGGCCGAGCTGATTCCACAGTGCTGATTAGCAATGCACCATATTTTGAATATTAACCCAAACATTATCCAGTTACATACATGCTACATCGAATTTATTGTCTTTGAAAAATTTGGCTATATACATATTGTAGGCCTATGTCTTCAACAAACAGGAGAACTGGGCATGCAGTGCTCATCACCAGTACAGAGAAACATCTCAAGTGCTTCATCTACATAATTGTACTCATTTTAAGTTGGGTAAATAGTGTATATTTAAAGTAAGGTCTATGCGACAATGATTGTGGCAAACAAAGTAACGAAAAGAATTATTCCATTTTCCCCAAATATCACTATGAAGGCATTTCCCTGAAACATAATTTTTATCACTGAGTTTCAATGCGGTCAAAGCAAATGATTGCTTCTGAAATACACGGCTAGCCTCATCATTAAGAACTACAGATTATTTTTTGTGTATCATGAATGTAAATAACGAGCAATTTAGCTGCCATAGCAGGGGTCAAAGTGGAACAAGGTGTTAAAGGTACAGGCACATAAGGTTTTTCCCCACTTGCACCTAATCCTCTTCTTCTGTCCAGTCTGACTCATCATCAGAAGAGATTGTCATGTCTACATCTTCAGCGTTTTCATCATCATCATTGACGACCTCGCCTTGTTCCGGAATAAGGGTACCTGGCATCTGGGGTCCTTCATGCCATATTGGCATGTAACATCCATTTTCGAGATCCCAACCATTTGATGCATCTGGGTGTTGTTGGATTTCAGCAGAATCTGCCTTTGCCCACATTTGTGCAGCAAATGCAGCTCGTTTCAAATGCACATTCAGCTCTGCCTTGGCACTAGCATTTATTCCTTTCAACTTTTCCAATGGATTCTTTGACAAGGACTTTGGTCCATAGAAACATCTTGTACCTATGTTCATTTAATGTCAACTTGGTGTTTTCCTTGTAGTAAGGGGCCTCAAATCAGAGACATTAGGCCTTGATGAAATATTACACATTATGTACTCACCTTTCACAACTGTTTAAAATCACAAATGGAGTTGGAAGTCTTCATCGTTATCTATCGAGGAAATTTGGCAAGAAAATTGCGGACACAGTTTCATAGGACACAAGTATTCTCCACATAAACCATCCAGATGCACTGACCAGCATTTCCAATGTTTATCTTTAGCTGGCACTGGCTCCAATACAGTATGGATTCATAATTATGCTACATTTAAGTCATCCTGCCCCCAGTCCTCTCACTGTTCATGCCTCTGTTACTCCAGTTTCAGCCCTGGCCACCCACGCCAATCGGTGAACTGACAGCCGGGGATACTAAATGTGTCCAATCAGAGCGCTCATCGCTCAATTACTGCATAAATATCAGAGTTGTACTAACAAGGGGAGGGCACCTCAAGATAAACAATGTTGCGATGGCCGTAGTAGAGTCATCATCGTGTAACTGATAGGTTGTTATTTTTAGACCTGACAGTGTTATACAAGGAAGCATCGATGTTTGTAGCTATTCCATCCATGGTACTTTCTCCATTTGTTATTTATATATACTGCGCATCATTTCTGGGATTAGTGAGCGATATTGTACATGGCTACGATGAAAACAGAATATTGTAATAAATGGATGTAATAGGTGGCTTTTGGTGGATATTTCATTGCATCTTTGAAGGTAGAAATTATGAAGGATGACATCGGGCCAGTGGACAAGAGCAATTTATGGATCAACAATACAAGTTCACTGAATGGCTCGGGAATAGCCAGGGCTTGAACAGGAGTAACGTAGGCATGAACCGTGAGAGGTCTGGGGGTCAGGATGCATTTAAGTAGGTCATGAGATAATCTGTAAGTTACCACCCTGTTAACTAATCACAGGTTTTTCCTTTATTGAGAATGCGATGAGTAATACCAAGGGATAAAAAACTGCTTGTACTAGCCCCTGCAAAGTTCTGATTTATAATGAAGCCACATGTAGCGAAAGTATGCTTCATTAGGTTTACAATTTACAGATTTCTAAAGACTTCTTAAGGGGTCACGGTACAGACTTAAAATAAAACTTTTCTTAGTTGGGTGAACCTACCAAATCCATTAGCGAAGGTTTCGTTGATGTACTCAATTATGTTAATTAAATTGCTAATTAGCGCTAATTGGATTAAGTACAGGATCTTTATTTAGACCCTAAAAATGAACATTTTATCATTGTTTTCATACATGTATAGAGTTGGTACAGGCGCTTAAGAATGGCCATTTGATTGTACATTGACCCTAATCAACATGTTGCATGCCTCAAACCTTTTTTGCAAAAGGGCTCCTGGTTTATAAGTTTTGAAAGATGCATTTGATATTCAAATCGTGCTTTGTAAAAGGAAAGCAATCCATGGCAAAAGCAACAACTTCCGTCGTTATCCCCTTGCTTTATGCACGTTGTCTTACTAATATAAAGTACCCGAGAAACCCCTCATATCATTATGTGTATTCACTTCATGAAGTAATTTGTTTTTCACCCTGGCTTGTTCGTTAATATATATTACACAAGAACATGTCAGAATTGGATCTGATTCCTTCAATAAAGAAATAATATTCAGTGTTCACGTTCTTCTGTGTTGTCGCATTGTGTACATATATGTAAATCCATAACATCGATCGAGTCCATGGTGATGGCATTATGGTGTTGCCATATGCATGGAGTTGTGTCTCGTTGCATGAAGGTGATAACACCTTCCACCTGGTGTCCACAGTTGTTACCATCCAAAACAATCGCTGAATGTACATATGGCGACGGCAATTACGGCAGTATCGTTAGATTACCAGACCTCGAATCGGTCCGAAATGACATTGATATTACCTTTCACACAACGCGATAAACTGCACTATCCATTCTCATTACTTTTGTGATTGGTTATGCTATAACTGCGACGATTATCTTCTCGACGGGCAAATACAAATTTGCTACTATGCATAGCAGTTGCACCAAGGCTTGTACCTCGGAGGAATAACTGATGAAATCTACAACGTCCATATCTCGGCCGTGACGGATGCAGATGATTGACATGCCAGGACAGCGCCTTTTGGTTTTGCCAGCGATACGACAGAAATATAACATTGCTAACAACGAAAACATCAAAATATGACACTTACATCGTGTTGTGCTTTGCTTATATTGGTGTACGACTATATGGAACACGTACAGTGTGCAATACCTCAGCTCGTGTACACATACACACATTTGCCGTCTAGTTTTTTCTACGGGCTGCATTGGTATATTTATAGCAAATTCCATTCCCATAATAATTTCCTCAAATTGGTGTCCGCCAGTAACATCGCCGTCGGCCATAACTCACCAATTCATCCTTAGGCCCTGTAATATCCTGCTACCATTATACGTGTAGGAGGCTACTGCTGTTGCTTTTGCTCTCACATATTGAATAATGTTTACCAGGAGTTGATACTGAACGTAACAGACATCAGCGTTTTGAGTTAATTGTTCTTTTGGGGGGTTGGATATCAAGTTATACTTCCTGTTATTGAACTGTTAACATATGATGTCATCTAGGCATGCTTTACGTACATTAACACTCATTATACCACTTGAACTTTATATAAATAACTAATTTGAGCAACATATCTAGCACTGTACGTTGGATGATGACAGCTGCGTCCCCTTATTGTCTCCATATTTTCCCCTTATTGACTTATGCAACCACATGTATAACTAATGATCAAAATAACTATTGTAATCTCCTTTATCAGTTGTAATAGAAGGCAAAACCATACACCATTCATAGTAGTGGCATGAATTTTACTCCCCTCGCTATCGCTCAAGTACTGGGTTCTTCCATAAATAAAACCCCAGCCCCTCGATAAATGCAAAAAATTATCCTTATGTGTGAAACACCTTTTCTCTTGCTTTATTTTACCTGGTTTAGCTCTGGCATTGCATTTTCTATGCAACATGCAGTTATGTTTGCTTTCTTTAACATGCGTATTTGCTATCTGACTGTTGTTAATGACGAACAAGTAGGCATGACGGAGGGTTGATGTCAATAGCTCAACTGACAGATGAACTTCTGAGGAAGGTTGATTGTGTCATCATACATCTATAACGCTACCAGCGACAGCGGCCACAAACGACATTTACAGTGTGAACACATTCGCTGGTTCCCTTGCAAATTTCGTCGATTTAGTAATACTCTACCAGCAGCCGTCGATCTCGAGGGTATCTTTTCGCGAAATGCATCACGAAGACTGACTTGTAAAGAAGGTCCACATCGAAGATACTCAGAGTCAGCTTCTTGCTATGGTCACAGGTGAGGACAATTGCTATTTTGATCTAAACATATTTACATATGATTTTCACAGTGATTACCTGATATGCATATTTGATCAATCCTACAGACGTCTGTTCTCTTTCTGTCTGGAAATATTTCAATATACAATCTTACAGTGGTTAAATGATATGCATGCTTGATAAATCTAATAGTTATTATTGCGCGGTAAATACACCATGCCCACCCGCGTGAATATAGTATACATCTATACAATCCTTACACTTCTGGTTGCATGTTCTTAACCATATTACGATATTGTGTCAAGTAGATATACGTAATGGTAATTCAAAGAGAAGCTACAAAGGTGTGTTGCTTTGCTGCACCTTACTCGTTAGCGCCTATCATTTGAGCGTTAAGCTGCCCCTCAAAATAAACAAGGTGAACTTTGAATCATTTACAAAATTAGCTTTCCCCGGAGGAGGATAGTTTAGTAGCTGCTACTTTGCTGAATATAATCTACATATGCTACGTCCCAATCTAAACACCTGTCTGTAATTTCTTATGATTTGTTCACTTGCGAGCAAATTTATCCTAGATTTCAAACTACACTTAACCAAGAATCGGCTACCCTCTAAATCATCATTGCTTTTATGAGATACGTGAGTTATCATTTTATCGAGCAAATATATAGTAGACACAAATATATCTCTAGATAGAGCAAAGGAAATAAGTGGTTACAGCCTTTCGTGTTCAATTTCGACCACCTGATTTTAGACCGTACAATGTTGCACTTTGATCAATGCTCCCAACATCGGTATGTGCTGTTGGGACCCACGGCTTAGGGAATGGTACAGAACAAGGTGTGATAGATGGACATTGCCTGCTACTGATGGAAGCGGGAAGCTTAGTAGGAACTGAAGATTTACACAATAGCAGTGAGAGGTAATAGACGATGGCTAACTGCCTTTGGAATTGGTTTACCTCCCCCATTAAACGTGTCGTATAGACAAGTCCTATCAGTGTTATTGCATTATTGCAGCAGTACCCTAGTTTGAATGGCGTAATAACTCCGTGCTGATGTAATGTGGCACCCATCAAAGACCCCTTCCAGCTGTTTGGTTGTGTGATGTAGACAAAATATGAGCATCCATAGCCATTGTATCATAGGGGATATTCAATGTTTTAGAAACTAATGATACCTCAAACCGACTGAACAGTTGCGTGTTATAGTGTTTACAATATAAAAAAACCATTAATACCATCGCGTGACATACTAGTTCCGTTGAATGGCCGTAACTTGCCAAAGAGCATGCCACAAATTCACAAGCAGGGTTCCACTGCGCAGTTAGTGGTTGCAGTCTTGTCAACAATCTAACCTTTCCCAAAGCGGACTACCTGTGAATCGCTTTAAGGGCACCTAATAACATTGATGACACCACCACGGCAAGAGCTCATTTCCTTCCAAATCAATCAACAACCTAAATGTCCATTTACATATTTCATGAACCCAAAGTCATAATATCACACTATTTGTAGACAAATCTTTATATAACGGCCATGCTGTTCCAGACAGCAGTAATGCATAACTGCCATTTAGAGCATCAAAAATGATAATGATTGATGGCTTTCATAGTATGAGCCATAATGGGAGCCGTTCTAGGGGTCAATATTATGACGCAGCATCTGTAACCTGATACCTACTGTGCATACTGTTTTAATTCTACTTTTTGGTTCCCCCAAAGAACTCGGCTTACCGCATAACCACGTGTGTGTACAGACACGCCGCACGTAAAGAAAGCATGAAAATTAACATTCTTGGGGAAGCCATAGCACAGAGCAGTCTTGGTGAATTTGTAATTACAATTTGTGAAGACACTGAGCTCGATGCAAAACAAATAATGAGACCAACGGTTGACCCATTTTATTCA
>CM067350.1:2361240-2384588 GCA_034190875.2 Urechis unicinctus
AAGTACATCCAAAATATGTTGTATCATTATGAAAGAAGAAAGTACAGTTACTGACATTTGGCCTAATTATTACTTGCCGTCGCAAATATGACACTTATACATGAATTATGATCTTATTGCTAATATGGTCGTTCGCGAAATCCAATTACAACACAGGGCGAATACGTATCCTTTGTATCTGACGAGTGACTAACACTACGAGTTGATCGATCTCCTGTATTTATTGACAAAGACAATAAGTTACGTGTACAACTCATGCAATTCCTTGGTGGACAATCTGCACTTAGATTGGCAAATGTATATCCTTGCATGTATTTATTTCTTGCCGTCAGCTGTCACAACTCAGGGTAAATTAGACGTATGAAACCAACGTCTTAACGCCAATCCATAGCCCGTTTCCCTCTGATGATCTCAATAATTAGGATACAGAGAAATGTTTTTCATCGATGCTTAAGCTACATCATTGTTTATATGACATAGTGCCCTTTCGTTGCGTGGTATATCAATGGGTGTTCAAACTACTTGAATCAACACACATACTCGAAAAATATTACATTTCAGGTGGTGACGCATAGCATGTAAGATGTAAGTTTTGTTGGTACAGATTAAGTCCTGTTGCTCGGGGCGGTGTAGTTTATCTAATCTTTATTGAGTATGATAAAAAGACGTGGTTGAAACCCATCGTGCATTCCGCAATGAAAATTATAATCTGTACTCTCAAATGAACAACTAACTCATATATACAATGCATGCTATGTAGAAGATCTTTTGGCAACGACAGTCAGCATATGCAAGACCAGCAACATAAATGATGAGGAGATGGAAGCACTGGCGATCCCACCCAATCTGAACTCCACCTTCGAGATGCCAGAAAAGCACCAAGCAGTCAATCAGTTCCGCTCAGGCTTCTCTGAGTGCTAGTTTCATATGAATATCCCACATAATTGTTCGTCTCCTCTGGAAATGTGTTTCGGATGATTGATGTCACACAGGATGGTATAGGGATACGATTTTTCTTTCCAAGATAATGATAGCATCATCGGATAAACTGCCTATATCCAGGGTAACGCTTTCGGCTGTAACACACAACCATACACACACCCTTTACAGTGCTGAATAAATATTATATTTTAAACCATACATTGATTTGATGATTGAGTCACAAAAATAATGTTATCCTGGTATAAACTGTATTGATAATTCAGTCTGAATTGAAAACGTCAAATGGAGCCAGTAGTTTGGGGAATTTTTGTTTAACATAAATTTATAATTTTGTGTTTGCTGTCTATCAAAACTTACTTGTTTCCCTTGTATGGACCATGATGCTGCTTGAAGGCGTCGTACGCTGTCTCCAACACATCTTCATTGAGGCATACAGCATTAAAATTTGGATGCTGTGTCACACATTTGATTTCTAGTAAATTTTCTATTTTAACCATCACTTCTCTCCTACTCCACACAGCAGACACTTTCCCGACAGTTGGCGTGGTTTAGCAGCCTCCACATTGGCACCTGAAACCAGGGTTTCAAAAACCTATTAAATACATGCCAGACTCTGTCTAAGACTAAGGTTTTTCGCCATGTTCGTTGGCGACTAAAGACCACATTGAATAACACCAAGAAAAAGGAAAACGGTATCAAATGAAAAATGTATTCTTCATTTATCATATAAAATCAAAAGAAGAGATAGTTTCGTGCAGTGATTACAATTCCAATGGGACTCACCCAATCAATGTTTTGAAGACGGTTCATGTTCGGATTATCGCTTCTTGGAACACGGGAATCAGTCCTGTCACTGTCAGATTTGCTGGCGCTGTTTTCGGACAGATATGGTTCGAATCTGTACGGCACAATACCAGCTACATCCTCTGGATTTGATTGCTCAAACATTTGAGGCTCTTCACCCAAAACTCCATCGTCAAATCGTCCAACTCAAATACAGCGCTCTCAGAAACTTCAACATTCGCCATTGATTACGGTGAAAACTGCGGACCTGTCTGTGAGGAGTTCCCCAAGTGACGTCACGGGGTGCTGGGTCGAAAATTTAGAAAATGGCAGCGGGTGCCGAAAAATCGACTTTATATTTCAATTTACGTAAGGTTCGGGTGACTTGTTCGGAAAATTAACCACAAAAACAGAGTAAATGCAACCTTGTTTTTCATTCGGTTTCATAAAAATTACCATGTAAATTTGGTGTCATATGCACTTTAACAGGGAATCTCAATTTGTTGTTGTAAGAAACGTCCATCGCCTCAAACGCATCAAACCGCAACGAAAGTAAACTCATGCCACGTTTTCACCGTGTAAACATCACAATGGCAACATCCGCACGTAACGTGACTAATATTGATCGTTATCCGATGTCTGTGTATTCTGAACGTGATCAGGAATGCATTTGAACGGCCGGGTGTAAGCCTTGTACTGTATTTGTAATGTCGCCAATATACCTGTATATTCTACAAATGTATCTGAATGATTGATAGCAATAAATCTTATAGACATCCGTTCCTTGTTACGTAGACTAGAGTGCACATTCGTTGTTGACAATAAGTTTGCGTGTCACTACGTCGATGTTTAGTATTCGAATTATTGACTTTTATAGGACAAACAGTCTTTGAGGCGAAACTTTTGTCCATCCACAGTAAGGAACGACACAGTTTCGCAAACATTGAGTAAATATAATAAAAACAGTATATTCTGCGAGGCCATGCCTGTCTAGTGGCTGAGCATCTTATCTTGTGCTTTTGATTACTAACTATACAGATACCTTTCATTTTAACCGAAAGGGAATATCCCTACCTCAAACAAGGCGCCATTCGCCATCAGCTACGCCACCACCGATCATGATGTATCCCATCGTATGTTAATAACTCATGCGGAAAGTAACCCTCGCGATTAAGGAAAGACTCGTAGCTAGCTGCCGTTATTGTCAGTCCTGTACGCATCATTGTGACAGATCAATATCAGGGGCTTTCGCTGAAGAAGATTAATTGCATCATATAAAATGAATACAATATGCCTATTGCACTCCACTCCGTAAATGACTGCAATGTGTTCGCCAACCCCAACCCTTATTATTTGTTTGCTTGATTTTTGCTTTTATTTAACCTCTGAAAAAAAATGATGATGCTCTGTTGATATGACTTCCTCTTCCGGGAGACCCACACAAATTCAGTGGTGAAGAATCATCTTTATGACGCTCTCATCACATTCATCGCAGCCTTCTTTTGGGCGTACTTGTTCAATCGGAAGCGGATTATACGGTATGCCGCACTTGTTGATTCATCCATGTGCTTGAAAGAGCTCCTCGCCCAATTAATTATGTCGATTTGCCTGTATTAATTGTACTTGGTCCTCATTCATGTTCTTCTTCCCAATGTTTTATGGGATCAATAGCACACCCCGGAAAGTAATGTCGGTAGGGGCAGAAAATATACCAAGAAATGTAGTAGGTTCTTGGAAGCTTTGGTAATTATGATGATTTCCAGGCGATGGGATCCCTTCTTGTTATGTTGTGTCCTTGCAATTGCATAATAATTTTGGTAGAAAGCTTCACTCGTTGGTTGTAGGACACAATTTGATATTGATGGCCCCGATAGAGTCAAAGATCATATCGCTGATTATAAAGAGTGTAGGTGATTATCTCACCAATGCCTCTTCGTCAGCTAGCTGAGGATGACTTATATATCAATTACAACATAGATGATAAATGGTGCATTAAGCTATACTGCCCTCAACAACGGTTTATTTTTATTACGGTTTCTAAGTAATAAGTTACTATTTTTTAATAGCTGATTTACTCCAATAGCCAGAGTTCTTTTGAGAGCGAAAAATAGGATTATTGCAGATTGGCATGGATGTATTTAACAGACCGTTTGCATTGTGGCTGAAGATATAATAAATTGTGAGCATGTGCGTTATCGGTCTGTGAGTCGTTATGCATAGCCAAATAAGATACAGATTGTTCGTAAGAAGTGTCCACGGCTTAAAGACATCAAGTTTAGAAGTTTGAATATGTTAATAAGTAGCCAGCGCACCTTACTCTTACTAGATCGATCAATCGAATTACAGCACTTGTGTACAATGATTGTCAGTTGATAGATCATATATACTGCAAACGGTTACCCATTAAGTCACAAGTTGTATAGTATGCTCTAAAATAACTTTCAATCGTCTGGTGTGGAATGCGGTGCCATAAGATGGTCCTGAATACGGACCGGCTCTAACTTGAGAACGTGTAGCTTTATATTATGAAATATATTGAATACATGGTATTCATTAAGCTATTTGCTGTAGACCCGAAATGTTTTTTTATGAAGCCCAAATAGTGAAAAGCCATTGTTGAGCTCCTTAATGTTTAGAAGGGGTGCAAATTTTCCAGATTATCATAAAACAAGGTGTTTCTGTTTTCGAAGCTGACAAAGGCTGTTTGGAAGCTATTCTTGTAGGCGTTATTGCAGTCAATTATGAATTGCACAGGAAACCGACACTACTGACGCTTTCAAAAATAGTTGAGAGATAATCGAAATAGAGTTATGAACAATCGAAATGAAAACGTGGTTTATGAAATGGCGTACATACGTTAGGGCGTTCTGATTGTTGTGTACTGAAAATTCTGCACGAAACATTCTTCCAGGTAATTCAGTTTCACCTGCCATCCGACACATCTCAACAGTGTAGTTTCGTATACTCTCTGAGAATTTTCAATCATTGCGTATCAAGTATTAACGTAAACTGTTAACAAACATGTAGAACATACAGAAGAAACGTGGCGCTCAGAAGGATGCATCAACGGTATCTTTACTGGGGGCTACTCTAGAAACAGTCGCATTTGTAATGGATATACCGTACACAATAGCAGTCGTTTCCTTTAAAACCAAGTTACATTGCTCATTTGACATCGTCGTCGCCACATTGCTTACCTGTTGGCCCAGCTAAGAACGGTTACATAGTCACACCACATATTTCGATAATGTATCAAGTCCAAACGGTGGCAAATTGAGTGTGGCTGTAGAGGAGTAATTGGTTAACACAGGTACGTCTCATGATGTCTGATGGCACTTGACATCCCTAGTTAACAGCGATATGATACCATGACGCCCGCTTAATTAACTGTCCAACCCGAAATCGAACTGCGTGCGTGGTTAGGATGAGTAAATATAACTACAATAAAAGGGCCATGACTTTTGTTATGAGCAGTATTTATACGTTATGTAATGTGATGGGTCGTTTTCATATTAACTTCCCGCATAGTCATTGGTCTTCTGTATAAAAGCAGATTGATGTCACGCAAGGAAACACGTTGAAGTCGAACAAGAGTCGCGTCAACGGGGAGAGCGAAGTCGGCTGGGCAGAAGACGAGGAGAGCGCAAGATAAATGAGTAAATAAGATAAGGCTTCAATGGGTTCAAAGACGGATGTTGAATAAAGCAATCCCTCAAAATACCTGACATAGCAAAATTTCAGGACAGCGTGCTATAGGTCAGGTTGAATGAAGGTCCATTTGAGGGTGATAACGTGGGTAATGAGGTCATTCAAGTTCACACACGTAACCTCATGACATGACAGTGGTCATCGCCATCGTCATTTACTCCTACGAGATCGCATGCTAAAGGGAATAACAACTAAATCAAATACCATATTCATTCGAAAGAGTATCATACTGCTAATTTAATATGTTTTATGTTGGGTATGCATTGGGCAATGCTGAGGTTACTGCCGCTGTTACAGCAGAATAGTTTGGTAATTGTAATTGTGGCAACAGAATGGCAGAACACGAATTCCATTCCCGTTGCATCAATAATCTTTCCATACCACAGATGCAATACGTAATTATTCAATCGATATATATGACGTGTGATGAAACCTAAGTTTATTCTAGATCGCCATCATGTTATTACATGACGTATTTTCACTAATACTTGTCAGTGCGATGAAGCGTTTGCAAAACATGCATACGCATAGCAGGTGAATCTGCACCAAGCAGCATTATCCTTAAAGAGACAATCGCGGAAATAAATTTGTATTACATAGTCAGTGGGGGAAGGTGTGCGAAAATATCTGCCGATGCTACGATCAGTTATTTACCATTGTAAAATGGATGAACTACAATGTTAATGATTGTTGCACTTTATGTACGCATGGAATATCCAAGGCAGAATCTTCTGATTTTGATGATTAGCTACAACTAAAACATAAAACAGATACAGCATGACCTTGATAAGAAAAACGATTGTCAATCTCCATCAAATTTAACTATTAGCATTCAGTTCATGACAAGATGTGTTAAGCGTTACTAGAATTCACAAGTCAATTTTGATTTTTATAATTCCAAAGCAATTTCGAAAGCTTCATCTACATGTCCTTCATATAGTGTTAGTAGGTTTGAAAGAGAGTATCGTGCCTTGGGGTAAGACTTAGATATTATTAATAGTTCTTCTAGTGAGTGAGTCTCTCTTGAAGCCTCTCTTGGAGTCGACGTGAGTCAGTCTCTTTTGGAGTCTGGCTCTCTTCCTTCTGACTTCTGTTGACTTCTGTTGACTTCAGTGAGGGTGCGCGTTTTGGTGACTCTTATATACTCTAGAATTGGCTTCACCGTCTCCATATACAGAAATGAATAATCAACCACACCAGAGCTACCTCCCCATCCAACGCATTCCGATGGTATGCATCATACAAAGCATCCGAATCGGACGGGGTGAAGGGGGGCGAGGTTATGGTATGGCAGATGAAGCATAGCCAATCAGTTGGGATGCGGGGTTGAAATGCTAGCACACAACACTCACACCACCAAGGTCAGATAAAATGGAAAACCATTACTCCTTAGTTACCGAGAACATTCCCTGGTAACCAAGATGACTAAGCAACAAGCATGCTTTTCAGATATAAATAGACCTACATATAGCAACAGCATCACGCTTAATACTGCCCACCTACATAAAATTATTTTCCTAACCTGCAGCCATCTTTGTCGTAAATAAATAAATAAATAAATTACTTAGAGCCAATTAAAATACAAAATCACATTAACAAATCAAAACAGGATCGTTACAGCGAGTCATTGGTTTATGATGATAACTCGAATGCCAAGCCCATTTGAAGCTGTTGTCGGACAGATGGACTCGACATTATGAATCAGTAACTCGTCACAGAAGCCGTATCTGATAATCGCGAGGTAATTATCAAAGCAAACCATTAATGATATGATTTATCATTGTACCACCTGCTTCGGAAGTATGCGTATTGAATTATAACATGTGTTGATGAAAATAGTGGCTTCAGAACACAACTCCCCTCTAATAACGGATGGTTGTTCTAAAACTAGTTTGCGTTGAACACTACCTATACTTAACAGCTAGTGTGCACAGTACATGTTCTTCCTGTGGGAATAATATCGCGATCTATTAGTTAATGGCCATATATACATATATATATATATATACATATATATATTTAAATATATATATATAACATGAATTTATAAATATATAGAGATATACATAAATATATATATATATATATATATACATATAAATATATATATATATATTTATATACATATCTATATATATACATATCTATATATATATATATATATATATATATATATATATATATATATATATATATATATATATATATATATATATATGTATATATATATATATATATATATATATATATATATATATATATATATATATATATATGATATTGTTACTTATTGCGGTAGATACATTTCCTAGTGATAATCTTTGCCTCGTAGCGGAGAGGGTGAATAATATTCTGAGGTCATGCTACTTTCCACTCCACAGAACACAATGCAGTGGAGGGTTTCACTCTATTTGCTCACGCTATCAGGGCAGTCGAGTAATTTGTGCATCACGACAACGGTGCTAAAGTTATTGCTGGTTCCAGTCATATTATATGTGCAATGCAACCGCAAATGATGTGATTTCTTCTATTCAACACCGCAAGAAGCAGACCTTATATTGAACGATAAATGAAATTAATTTGTGCAAAAAGAGCTTTCGTCTAATAACGTTATCCACACATGAAAAGCGTATAACATAAAGAGCTATGCAAATGAGCACTGCAATACAGAGATATTTCTATATATTGTCTTGTCACAGCCTTTTATCTTATTGCATAATTGCTTTCGGACTTCACGACATATACATAGCTTTGTCTGTCGGATGCCTTATTTGGTTATCGAAGCAAAGGAAGGACCTCACAGAGTGTCGAGTTGGTTGACATCAGTGAGGTTGAATGCTTATGATATGTATACCATGCTCAAAAACAAGGATCTCAATGTATACATGAAAGTCTATGCGGAAATAATCTATCATGTGTTTACCGGGTCGTTGGATCGGGAATGTCCTGTAGGTGGCTTATCAATACAGTTGTTTAATTGTCCAATAGATTATGGGTGAGCTCCTCTGATACGCCTGCGTTTATTGTACGCTAATATTAGTACTGAATGACAACAACATTCAGTTCAGATCTATTTTATTTTAAAGTCATATGTATTTTGGAGGGCTTGCAAATGATTGACATCATACATAATTTTCCGATTTTAAAATCAAAGCAGGGTAGCTCACAATATATCACGACTCTTTGAATTGAGGCCACTTTATGTAGTTTGGAGAACTCGCAAATTATTGTCATCATATAGAATTGTCCGATCTTATGATGCAGAGTGCGGTAGCTCACCAAATAACCCGACTCTTAATTTGATGATACTTTTTGTGCTTTTGAAAGCTCGCAAATAGTTCATATCATGTAGTATTTTCCGATGGTATAATGCTGGGCAGAGTAGCTCACATTATATCCCGACTCGGTTATTCGATGCCAATTATATGGTGAATCAAATTGCAAATCTAACATATTTAGTGGCTCGATGATCTTCCCGGGGAAAAGTCACCCGCATCTCATGCATCATAACAAATATCCTTTTTGATGCTACACCTCGAACACCACCTCATCGTTGAGGATAATAAACTGGACTGCAAATATATTTGATGAATAGTTGGGCTTATCTGATGTCCAACGTATAAACGATTAGTGCAATATTGTGCAAGCCCACTCACCCGTCATTTTGTATATCGTGACCAACGAAAATAGGCACACATTTATTTCCGGTCAACATCGCATACTTCATCCATTGCTATGCCACATAAAACTAATCACTCCAAGTGAACGGGTCAAATTAAGGTCATGTTGTATGATGGTAATATTGTATACCTGCCTGGCTGTGCTACCCACTAATTATGAAAAATAATGGTGTAAGGGGAGTCAGTTTGGACGCGACACAGCCATACATAACGATCTATTGATTGGACAAATGCTGGGCTCGCTGAGGCAAATATTGACATTGTTTTCAAAATGGAGATTTTTTTCACTTTTGCTCCTTGCTAAGACTGCCATATTATGAGTCCCACCGGCGACCTGTTGTAGGGGTCAATGTAATAACGCATTATCTCTCACCTGATACCGACTGTCATTATTGCTCTTATTCTACATTTAGGGGTAACAAATAGGAAGCTAGCGGCCATGAGGCTTTGCTCAAAGATATGTATATTCGGAATCTAAACCAGACAATTGATACGGGCTACATTTATGAGGTGCTTGGTCAGTGACCACTTAATTTATTTCGAGGGAAAAGCCACAGTAGCGTCGTGACTGGATCTCATATGACCTCAAGTATGCCATGATGATAAATAAGATATAGATTAGATTATATCAATTACAGGTGGAAAACGAAAAGCTGTCAATGGTTGCATATTTGCCATATCAGTGTTAATTGACAATGGCTGAAGAGACAAACCTTGGCCGTGCCGCTGTTTGTCGAGTATATCTTTGCATGTATTTATTTCTTGCAGTCAGCTTTCACAACTCAGGGCGAATTAGACGTATGAAACCAACGTCTTAAAGCCAATCCATAGCCCTCTGATGATCTCAATAATTAGGATAAAGAGAAACAAAAATGACCGATGTTTAAGCTACATCATTGTTTATATGACATAGTGCCCTTTCGTTGCGAGGCATATCAGTTATTGTTCAAGCTACTTGAATCAACACACATACTCGAATAATATTACATTTCAAGTGGTACGCATCGCATGTCAGATGTAAGTTTTGTTGGTACAGATTAAGTCCTGCTGCTCGGAGCTGTGTAGTTTATCCAATCATTATCGAGCATGATAAAAAGGAGTGGTTGAAACCCATCGTGCATTCCGCAATGGCGGCGTGATGTGATAATGCTGGAGTTGCGTGCTCTATTGTGATGCAACTTGTGTTTCATTCGCTCAATCAAACCATAAATACAGCTGTGTATTTTATCTTGGGTTGTGAATAACCGAATGTTGATAAGCATTGGAGTGAAAATCATTAAACATTAATTCATTTTCGGATTCCGCAAATCTAGCACATGATCAGTGGCATCGCCAGGAACACACGGTGCCGTCAAGGCGCACTTGGACATAGATCGAGAGCTAGGTATTAACATATTTCGTTGCGCCTGACTCAACAGCAACCCTCACAGTTTAATATCACAGTAATGGTGCTGCTCTAGTAACTATTGTGGATATTGGCAGATATATGTGTCAAAAATACCATGTTCATTTGAGCGAAGCGGCATTTCGTGCGTGAGCTGAGGTCAACCGGAAATGACGCATATAGGGGAACCCAGTTTTTGCGGCCCAAGTCAGCTTCTATCGATGCGCTGGCGCTGTCAGAGCCGGAGTTTCAACCGTGAATTTATATCTTGTTTAGTCTGGATCAGTCATGCAAAAACGCTGACGAGAGGCCTTTGATTGAAAATGATGAAACAGATTCTATGGACATTACTGAGGAAAGAAAGTATATAGTTTTTTTCGTCTTCACTGCAGACTCTATTTGCTCTTTGTGTGTGCAGATTTTGTGGTGCCACTGGGTTAGCTGCATCCGAGCGGGAGGTTGGTACATTAGTGGCGGTCACCTTGAGATGCACCAGCTGCACTAAATCTGTAACGGAGCGCCACCCGCAAATTGCCAAGTTTATCCAAGAGGAGCACCCAGGCATAATTCATGAATTTGACATTTGGCAAGTTGCTAAGGGTAAATATTTAAAATTATAACTTTGTAAAAGGATAATGAACTGTGCAATGCTATTGCTTCACCCGATCTTCTGCATATTTCAGGCATCAAAAATAAATTGAAGGCAGTGGTCAGAGGTAAAGATCTGGCGGAAATTCAAGCGTGGATACCAAGCATTGTGAACCACCTGTACTGGTGTTGGACAAGTGGCTCGCAATCTTTGACCACATTAAAAATATTCATTCTGGGTTCGGTGGTCTGTTCCAGACCTGTGTTCATGGGCCTTTGACTGGTCTTGAGAGACGCAAAAGGTGGATCAAGCCAGGTGATGCAACATATCATTTTAGAGTTCAGACTAAAAAGACCACAAGTTACTTACATTTCCTTAAAACACAAAAAATCTTACAGTTAAATTGCTCTTTATGTCCTTAGATATGAGGTGTGCCATGGAATTGGAAAAAAATATCACCAACAAGAGACATCAAGAGCAAGGACATCAAGAGACTATCAAGCAATGCCCAGACCTCCTACATAGAGGCTTTCCACAGTCTTCTGATCCAGTTCGCTCCACAAACCTATGCTTTCAGTTAAATATTTCAACTATACCAGTCTGCTTAGCTTAAAAGTTGGTAACTTGTCAGATCTAACCTTTCTCTCAAATGTGGGATTATTTTTACCTGATAGTGGATCCATAAACAAAAACAAAGTGGAATAAGCCAGCTGTTTAATTTCGTGAAGTATCTTTCCTCACGTCATTCATTCTAGTCATGAATGAAGTTAATTTACTGCTGAATCCAACTTATCACAAAACATCCGATGAACCAAACATGAAAAGCACAAACTTATCCTATTTCAAACTGATCGAAAGGTTCATAAATGATTTCAGATCAATCATTGCAACTATGCATTTCAATGAAAATGCTGGACGACAACAAAGAATAACATCGCAGGGTGAGGACGTGTACAGCCTCTACTCACCAAACACAAGGGAGGAGGTCACACAGTGAGGAAAGTGCTGAATGATCCAACTTATGGTAAGGATTTTTTCTAAATTTCATGTATATTTGAAGTGAAAATTATAATCTGTACTCTCAAATGAACAACTAACACATATATACAATGCAGGCTATGTAGAGGATCTTTTAGCAACGACAGTCAGCATATGCAAGGCCAGTGACATAAATGATAAGGAGATGGAAGCACTGGGGATCCCACCCAATCTGAACGCCACCTTCGAGATACCAGAAAAGCACCAATCAGTTAATGTGCTAGTTTCATCTAAATATCCCACATAATTGTTCGTCTCATCTGGAAATGTATTTCGGATGAATGATGTCACACAGGATGGTATAGGGATACGATTTTTCTTTCCAAGATAATGGTAGCATCATCGGATATACTGCCTATATCCAGTGTAACGTTTCCAGCTGTAACACCCAACCATACACAAACCCTTAAACATCTTTACAGTGCTGAATAAATATTATATTTTAACCCATACATTGATTTGATGATTGTTATCCTGGTATAAACTATATTGATAATTCAGTCTGAATTGAAAACGTCATTCATTTGAGTTAAAATGACCCAGTAGTTTGGGGAATTTTTTTTAACATAAATTTATAAGGTGGTGATGCTGCTATCAGATTCGCTGGCGCTGTTTTCGGACAGATATGGTTCGAGTCTGTATGGCACAATACCAGCTACATCCTCTAGATTTGATTGCTCAAACATTTGAGGCTCTTCAACCCAAAACTCCATCGTCAAATCGTCCAACTCAAATACATCGCTCTCCGAAACTTCATCATTCGCCATTGTTTACTGTGAAATCGAGTTCCCCAAGTGACGTCACGGGGTGCTTGACCGAAAATTTGGAAAATGGCGGCGGGCGCCGAAAAATTGACTTTATATTTCAATTTACGTTAGGCCCGGGTGACTTGTTCGGAAATTGAACCATAAAAACAGAGCAAATGCGGTTTCATAAAAATTATCATGGAAATTTGGTGTCATAGGCACTTTAACAGGGAATCTCAATTTGTTGTTGTAAGAAACGTCCATCGCCTCAAACGCATCAAACAGCAACGAAAGTAAACTCATGCCACGTTTCCACCGAATAAACATCACAATGGCAACATCCGCACATAACGTGACTAATATAGATCGTTATCCGATGTTTGTGTATTCTGAACGTGATCAGGAATGCAATTAAACGGCCGGGCGTAAGCCGTGTGTTGTGTTTGTTATGTCGCCAATATACCTGTATATTCTACAAATGCATCTGAATGATTGATAGCAATAAATCTTATAGACATCCGGTCCTTGTTACGAAGACTAGAGTGCACATTCGTCTTAAGTAATTTTAAGTTAGGTTTCAAGAGAGGGTTGACAATACGTTTTGGTGTCACTACGTCTATGTTTAGTAGTCGAATTATTGACTGTTATAGGACAAAAGTCTTCGAAGAGAAACGTTTGTCCATCCACAGTCAGCAACGACACAGCATTGCCTACATTGATCAAATATAATAAAATCAGTAAAATCTTCGAGGCCAAGCCCGTATAGAGGCTGAGCATCTTATCTTGTGCTTTTGATTACTAACAATACAAATACCTTTCATTTTAACAGAGAGGGAATATCCCTGCCCCAAACAAGGCGTCATTTGTCATCAGCAACGCCACCACCGATCATTGATGTATCCTATCGTATGTTACTAACTCATGGGGAAGAAACCCTCGCGATTAAGGAAAGTCTAGTAGCTAGCTGCCGTTATTGTCAGTCCTGTACGCATCATTGTGACAGATCAATATAAGGAGATTTCGCTGAAGAAGATTAATTGCATCATATAAAATTAATACAATATGCCTATTGCACTCCACTCTGCCGCAAATGACTGCTATGTGCTCGCCAACCCCAACCCTTATTATATGTTTGCTAGCTGTTTGCTTTTATTTACCCTCAGATAAAAATAATGATGCACTGTTGATATGACTTCCTCTTCCGGGAGAGCCACACTAATGCAGTGGTAAAGAATCATCGTTATGACGCTCTCATCACATGCATCGCGGCCTTCAGTTGAACGTAGTTGTTCAATCGGAAGCGGATTATACGGAGTGCAGCACTTGTTGATTCATCCATGTGCTTGAAAGAGCTTCTCGCCCAATTCCTTGCACATGATTGATTGCATTAATCGTTCAATATAAGGTCTGCTTCCTGTAGTGTGGAACAGAAGAAACCACATCACTTGTGGTTGCATTGTACATATAATATGACTGGAACCAGCAACAACTTCAGCATCGTTGTCATGATGCACAAATTACTCGACTGCCCTGATAGCGTGAGCAAATAGTGTGAAACCCTCCACTGCATTGTGTCCTGTGGAATTGAAAGAAGCATGAAATCAGAATATTATTCACCTTCTCCGCTACAAAGCAAAGGTTATCACTAAGAAATGTATCGACCGCAATGAGAAACAATCATCATATATATATATATAGATATATATATATATATATATATATATATATATATATATATATATATATATATATATATATATATATATATATATATATATATATATATATATATATATATATATATATATATATATATATATATATATATATATATGATATATAAATATATATATATATATATATATATATATATATATATATATATATATATATATATACTCTCTATATATATATATATATATATATATATATATATATATATATATATATATATCTAGGATTGTTTACATAAACAGGCTTAGGTGGTCATTTCATGACTTGGATTTTATTTTGTTACCTTAATTGAACTTTGTCCCATGCATGGTGAATTGCCGTCTAATGATTGTAAAGTATTCTCTAAATAACTGTAATTTATCTGGTGTGGCATGCGGTGCGATAACGTCCTGAATGCGGACAGGCTCTTACTTGTGGTGTTGTTTCTGTTGTTCGAAGCTGACAAAGGCTGTTTGAAGCTGTTCTTGTAGGCATTACTGCTGTCAATTTTGCATTGCTCCGACACTACTGACGCTTTCAAAAACATTTGAGAGGTATTCAAAATAGAGTTATGAACAATCGATATGAAAACGTGGTTTTTACAATGGCGTGAATGTACGCAAGGGCGTTCTGCTTGTTGTGTACAAAATAGAGAGCATTCTGCACGAAACATTCTTCCAGAAAATTCTTCCAGGTTCAGTTTCACCTGCCATCCGACACCTCTCACCAGTGTAGTTTTGTATGCTCTCTGAGGATTTTCAATCATTGCGTATCAAGTAACAACCTAAACTGTTAACAAACATGTAGAACATACAGAATCAACGTAGCGCTCAGAAAGATTCATCAACGGGATCTTTACTGGGGGCAACTCTAGAAACAGTCGCATTTGTAATGGATATACCGTAGACAATAGCAGTCATTTCCTTTTAAATCAAAGAGAGCTATTATGTCTGGCATTTGACAGGAGTCCAAGTTACATTCCTCATTTAAAATCTTCTTAAAGGACAGCGTAACATAAGTCAGGTTGGATGAAGGTTCATTTGAGAGTGATAACGTGGGTCAGGAGGTCATTCAAGTTCGCACACGAAAGTTTATGACATGCGCGTGGTCATCGCTATCGTCATTTACTCGGACGAGATCGGGTGATGAGGTACGGTCTCCCGATAACGGGTGTAACAACCAAATCATATACCATATTCAGATAAAGAATATCATTTTACTTATTCAAGACGTTTTATGTTTGGCATCAATTGAGTGATACTGAGGTAACTGCCGCTAATCATTTGAGAGTGATAATTAGGTGGCATTGTTCGCACACAGAATGGCGGAACACGACGTCCATTCCCGTAGCATCAATAATCATACCATACCACAGATGCAAAACGTAATTATTCAATCGATATATATGACGTGTGATGAAACCTAAGTTTATTCTAGATCGCCATCATGTTATTACATGACGTATTCAAGACGTTTTCACTAATACTTGTCAGTACGATGAAGCGTTTGCAAAACATGCACTCGCATAGCATTGTAATCTGCACCAAGCAGCATTCCTTAAAGAGACAATCGCTGAAATAGCATCATTTGTATTACATAGTCAGTGGGGGAAGTTGTGCGAAATCGATATATGACGATGCTAAAATAAGTTTACTCGATCAGCCATTATTTACCATTGTAAAATGGATTAACTACAATGTTAGTGATTGTTGCACTTTATAGGAGGTGATTCTGCACCAAGCATCAATAGGCACCGTTATCTTTAAAGAGACAATCGCTGAAATACATTTTTATGACACAGTCAGCGGGGGAAGGTGTGCGAAAAATATCTGCCAATGCTAAAATAAGCTACGACCAGTTATCTCCCATTGTTTAATATATATACTACAATGTTAGTGGCTACTGCAATTTATGTACGCCTGGAATATCCAAGGCAGAATCTTCTGTTGATGATTAGCTACAACTAAAACATAACACAGGTAAAGCTTGACCTTGGTTAGTAAAACGACTGTCAATCTTAACGAAATTTAACTTTTAGCTTTCGGTTCACGACTAGTTTTGTTGATCGTTACTAGAATTCATGAGTCAATTTCGGTTTTTATATTTCCAAAGCAATTTCGCAAGCTTCATCAATATGTCTTTATATGGCGCTAGTAGGTTTGCAAGAGAGTCATTGGTTTATGATGGTAAATCGATAGCCAAGCCTTTTTGAAGCTGTTATCAGACAAGTGGGATCGACACTATGGATCAGTAACTCGGCATGGAAGCCGTATCTGATAATCGCGAGGTGGTTATCATAGACAGCTATAACTGGTCTTATTTATCATTGTATCGCCTGCTTCGGGAGTCTATGTATTAAATTATGATATGTGTTGATGAAAATAGTGGCTTCAGAACGGTACTCCCCTCTAATAACGGATGATTGTGCTAAAACTAATTTGCGTTGAACATTTCCTAAAATTAACAGCTAGTGTGTACAGTACATGTTCTTCCTTTGCGAATGATACCATCAGAGTATAACTGTGCTCTGCGCTTCCCCCACCTAAGTTCTAATCATGAATTGCCTCACGAAAAACCGATGGTTATTAATGCGCTGATCGCTATCATAAGGGTATATTCATACACGTACTGCATTCATTAATGCACTTAATCAGCCTACCTAAATGCAGTTATTCTTATAACATATACAATTATATTGGCCAGCAGTGTTCCCGTGCACAGTAATTTGATGAGCCTCAAATATCATTTATATGTATCGGCGTTTATTCGGACGCAATTAAAATTTCTCCGATGTCACAAGATCGTCACACCCACGCATCCATTAACGCAGGATTTGCTGGCTTGTGGCGACATATTGAATGACAGATGTTATCTAAGCAAGTGAGGATGTCAAAATAACAATGCCCCTGTAGTCTGTCACCACTTGGTTATTCTTTAGCAAAACATCGACAACTATACTGTGGTAATTGAATCACATGGTAAAACTTTGAGGGTGGTAGTGGAAATTATATTCTTCAGGCATAATAGATCGGCAGTGCATAACGGTCGCTGGTGCTGTACATTGTTCTCTGCACCACGTAATTGTAGACATGATGTAGGATCATATGAACCCTTTTATGCATATCATTCTGTGCGGGGTACACAATCAAGATGCAAGAGCGGAGACGCTTCATTAGAGCATGATTTTGATCTACACAAAACGTAAAGTCTTACCGATAATACAACAAAGGATCTAAGAACCGAACAAAATCTAAGGTATTCATTCTGACATTCAGTGATCATTCAATGAAGCATGGCTGCTAAGCCACGATGTCTTATTGCGATGATTCGATTGATGGCGGTTGTAGTGAATCTTTTGTCGCACTATATTGACCTCCAACAGGACATGACTCTCCTCAAGAGGTAACATTTTGCACTTTACAATAGGATGGCTTATGTAAGAGTTAAAGTATATTGTGGAGATGACAAACAGGGATGATATATCCGTGTGTTTTGTTTGCTATAGAGCAGCGCCTTATGTCTACATCTACTGCGCCTCACAGCAATGCCGCATTCACAGGTCTTAACCCATCAACTACAATAAGCGCATGCAAAACATGACACCACTACATTGCGTGACCAGTTTATCTAAGCCGTGCCCAGCCCCAAAGGACTGTGCAAGGAATCGATTGTAAAAAGACAGCACTTTCCTTTTGTCGTTTTTTCACGGCACAGTGGTCACGCAAAGTTATCGGTAATTTACTGCATACAGCCATAGTTCCTCTGTATTACGTTAGAATTTACATCCTGTTCCATCACCGTAAGACACGCATATTATCCATAATTGTCCGCTGCAGACGGGGAGTAAGTCAACAGTTTGGACATTGCAATGGTAACATCCCTCGTGGAAAACCGCAATTAGTGTACAAGGACTTCCTAAGCGCTCATATAAACTCACACAATCGTTGCTGGCAACAAATTGGAGGCAAAGCAATTGGTAGGATAACTTTTTACATACCCTGATTGCTTTGGAATGGCCCTTGCCTACATATTGCCATTTTATGCGGTCATGCCGTGTTAAATGTGATACTTCTTTGTGTTGTTCGGACTATTAGCCTTCATCCCAGTCAAACCATTTAGTTAATGCGCATGCGCCGTGCATACCATATGTAAACCAACTTGTCCTTTTGCTTCAGGCCACATTCATCTGATGATTACAACGCAAGCTGGCAGTCGCGTTTTTACATTTGATAGCAATTATTGATAATAATGTGCAAAGAGAGCTTTCGTCTAATAACGTTATCCACACATGAATAGCGTATAACATAAATAGCTATGCAAATGAGCACTGCAATACAGAGATATTTCTATATAGTGTCCTTGTCAAAGCCTTTTATCTTATTGCATAATTGCTTTCGGACTTCACGTCATATACATAGCTTTGTCTGTCGGATGCCTTATTTGGTTATCGAAGCAAAGGAAGGATCTCAGAGTGTCGAGTTGGTTGACACCAATGATGTTGAATGCTTATGATATGTAAACAATGGTTTATCAGATTTATACCATGCTCAAATACAAGGATCTCAAGGTATACATGATAGTCTATGCGGGAAATAATCTATCATGGGTTTTCCGGTTGTTGGATCGTGAATGTCCTGTAGGTGGGCTTATCAATACAGTTGTTTAATTGTCCAATAGATTATGAGTGTGCTCCTCTGATACGTCTGCGTTTATTGCACGCTAATATTAGTACTGAATGACAACAACATTCAGTTCAGATCTATTTTATTTTAAAGTCATATGTATTTCGGAGGGCTTGCAAATGATTGACATCATATATAATTTTCCGATTTTAAAATCAAAGTAGCTCACAATATATCGCGACTCGTTGAATTGAGGCCATTTTATGTACTTTGGAGAACTCGCAAATTATTGTCATCATACAGAAATGACCGATTTTATGATGCAGAGTGCGGTAGCTCACCAAATAACCCGACTCATTAATTCGAGGCTACTTTTTGTGCTTTTGAAAGCTCGCAAATAATTGACATCATATAGTATTTTCCGATTGTATAATGCCGGGCAGAGTAGCTCACATTATATCCCGACTTGGTTATTCGATGCCAATATATGGTGAATCAAAATGCAAATCTAATATATTTACTGGCTCGATGATCTTCCCGGGGAAAAAGTCACCCGCATCTCCTAGGATAGTGTACCAGGCCACTGTGAATGCGCTTGGCCACGCTGTTCACAAATACAAGGACTGGTTCGACGAGAGCGATGCGGAAGTGGAACCACAGCTTATCGGTCCCTCTTTCATAATTGCGTTTTACGGGCATGTAATTGTGACGCCCTGCACAAACGCCTGTACAACAGCCTTTCATGACGTCATGACAAATTATCCGAATCACACCATACCGAAAGTGCATAAACGCCGACAGTTGCGTGTTCATCAACTTCTCTCATGTGGAGCAGATGTTCAAGCCATGCTTGTACGGAGTAGCTAAATGTTCGTGTATTACCGTCCTCCAATCAGCCAGGTGCCATGTCTGCTTGTTAGCCATACACCATAGTAGAGGGAATGTTGCGAAGACCACAATGAAGGGGTCGCAAAGGAATCGTCACAAGATACATACACATTCGCTGTACGTCAGCAGGTGGTTGAGTAGATGGCGTCGCCGCATGATCAAAACGAACTACAGCAATCATTACCCGCTAAAACCGACTCGATAACTGTTGACAAGTGCTGTATACTATTTCATTGATTGGTGTGTAAGTATCAGCCTGATATCTACAATGCATATTATAGCCGACTTACCCATAGGCACAGCCCGTTAACACTTAGTATGGCAGGTATTTGTATTGCTTGACTATATGATTATCGAACAAAGGTATACTGTCTCCGTGGATACTCAAGGCCGCTCTATAATAAACATTATATGCTGAGAGTCAGGATTTGTTGTACTCACACTATTGACAAGCTAGACAGATGACATGGCTATAACTGGCATTTCCCAAAGCAGAGACTACAAGCGAATGGTAATTTTTATTACGGTGAACGCTCTCCTCGAAATAGTCTTAAATCACAAACACCTGTTGTGGCTAACATTCGTTCTGTGATCAGCTCATCGCCTTAATTACTTCAACAGGGTATTAAGGGGACGGAGTATGCAGGCAATGAATGCTGCCTGTCTTAATGGCACAGCCAAACACATTAGACTAAACGTGGAGCACGGCGCTGCAGGTCGGCGACGGAAGCGCCACAGATCCATCACTATGGAACGCCAGCAGTCACATAGCAAACCAGTCCGTGAAGGACAACCCGTCGAGTCGTATTCATCACCGCTGATGGACGAAGCCCTGCGTCGCATGGGCAGCATATTCTGTTAAAATGCAAAATAACGGTTGTTTTTGTGCTAGTCATGCTGACGTTAGCTTTGTGGAGATAGTCGTCTAGGGTGACGATACGATGCGGCTATAACGACCTTAAAGATATATCATTGCTGGCTTGGAGTTGGTCATGTGTTTTCAGTAGGAATAAAGGTCTCAAGCATAACGCAACAATATTATTCATCTCTTGTTTTGGTCTTATTTGAATTTGTCCCATTTATTGAGCCACCTCGTTTACGCTTTGTGCTGTTTTGAAACAAAATTGGGGTCCATGATTGAAAAGCAGAAACCACGATCGTATAAGAATGAACTAATACAGGCAGTATCCTATATTTGTGAATTATCAATTGTCTTCGAGCACATTAACCAAAAGTTTACCTGATTTTCACTCCATTCTGATGGATTTGTCGTTAAATGAAACGTAAGTTTTAAATGTGAAGGGGCATTGTTTTGTACAAGCAACACAGTACGTCATGAATGTTTACATGGCAGGAATCCACTTAAACACATTGGTATCACCCAAATCATTTAGTAAGTCAGTATATATATTTATATATGTACACACACACACACCTAGGAGAGATAGATAGATATATATATATATAGAGAGAGATAGATAGAGAGATATATATATATAGATAGAGATATAGATATATATATATGATATATAGATATAGATATATATATATATATATATATAAATATATATATATAAATATATATACTATATATATATATATATATATATGTATATATATATATATATATATATATAACATATTATATATATATATATCTATATATATATATATATATATATATATATATATATATATATATATATATATATTTATAAACATATATATACATACGTTAAAGGCGATACAATGTCGGTGAATGGTTCCAAGTTTATACTTGCAATCGTTTGAAAATCACAGATATCAACTCTGAACCTGCGGCTCCTTGACAACGTATCTCTGTGGTTATAGTTTTGTGTAAAAAAAACGTTTAGTATTGACTTCTGCAGGGTATCTTACTCTGCAATCCAAATGTAACGAATATGCAGCTGCATATACTTTCCAAGTAAAAAGCAAGAAATTGTCGCAGGTTATTTACTCATTTGTTAACTCATTTGTCACCTTCTAATGTTGTAACGTATAGGGACACCTATGATGGTGTGCTCTGAAATCATTTTGTAGCGCTATGGGGTAGCAATTTTAGCGCAATAGGGAAATTTAAATCAGTTTCTAGTTGATGTGGCTCTCTCAAGCAATTGTGACCCATCGGTCTGCGGCATTTTGGATAACTCACGAAAAACTTACCATCATCTACTTTTACAATATATTGCAATCACTCTATCAACACACGTAGACACAAAAACACGCCTTTATGATTGCGCCAGAAGCGTCTGTCATTGCATGACTGCAGTTCACAAATAAAGCCCTAGTTTTTGTCCCCTAAAAGTATAATTAAACACCAGGATGACAGTCCCTGCTGTACTCACAATAATGACAATCATGGCATTTGTCAGAAGGGTACTGAAGAGATACTCAAAATCAGGTTTCAACGGAATTACCCACCCTCAAGTGCAATCAACACACGCCGTTAAACAGACGCATGCTTGATGCTGTTAAGTGCATTTTAATATGCCCGTGCAGAATTGTAAACATTACTTGTTTTCTGTTAACATTACACACAATAACGGACCAATCATGGCCACTCATGGCCACTCCTGGAGTGTATACTATTTGTACGCTTCATAACAAAAACCCTAATTGCAAATTGACAGTGGAAAACCTAGGCCAGTCGTTGAGCGCCATAGTATTTTGGGCCATATCAATTGCTATTAGTGGTGTCGTATTATGCATGAGGCGGCAATTGGAAACATGTTATAAAGGGATATAATGACGCAGGTGCATTAACAAAACCAACAATAGACATATGGAGCAGCCTCCAGTTCCGGAGGAATATCATATTACAAGAGGGACTTCCTAGGCAGAAGCCCCAGCAAATGCAAAGCGAAACGAAAGTGTGTATCCACTGTAGTAGTCATCAACTCTGGCAATGTCTGAGAAATCGTTCAAAGCTTAAATGTGCATTGTAAGTGTAATTACAGGTCGTGGAAGTATATTTGTTATTTCTATTCGTCAGTTCATCGCATACAATATGGTGGATACTAAGTTGAGAATCCAAACAAACGCCATTTAGTTTGTAGTTTTGGGTATTGCCTATGAATTGAGTTGGTTAACTCACACGACAAACTAATCTTTCCATCACGGTGTAATGTATATGCATGAAACATATTGAACACTTGCAATGTACTTAATAACCTTCGTGTGTCATACGCATATTCAGGTCATCTAACTCAATTTCAGCGTTAATGACCTCATGGC
>CM067350.1:2392439-2518413 GCA_034190875.2 Urechis unicinctus
CCGAAAAGCGAAACATATTTGGTGAAATGTTGGTCATCTCGACTGCAAGAATTATGATTGTTCCGTACCACGCATGTCGATTAACCACGAACATGCGATGGGTTCCATAGTAACCAGTCAGTAATGGTGAGGCATCCATAAATCATCTGACGGGAGAGCGACGTTAAAGCCCGGCGTTCATTTCACTTCATATGTCAAACAGTAGCATCTGTTTTATGATACTGCTCGGTACTGCAAAATCTTGATCGAAGCATAAACACACACATTTTAATTTTCTAAACGCGGGGAAAAGCGATTATTTTCACTTTGAAAACCAACACGTGTGCCCTCTGCAATATCGTCGTCAATGTGATGAATAACCTGGTAGAAAGCCGAATCACCCACCGTACCTCCCGACAAGACGCCCATTGAATTCATTGTGCTTACCTTAAACCGTAGCAGCTGTGCCTTTTCCATTTGGCACTGAAGCCCGTTATCAGTGAAATTAACACAAGTGAATTATTTTTCCATTAATCATTGCAATCACTCTATACTCTCTAAAGCTCTTTCCGCATCAAGAGGCAAATGACCCATGACCGTAATGCAAATGAACAAAACATGCTACAGATCCACTCCTATCTCGTTAGTATTACAGATTCACGTTTCGACGATTTCATGTTTCCGTTTCTGTTAACTAAAATTACTCAATTGTCAACCTCTCAATTATCTCGCCATGTGGCGTCTTCGAACTTTGATTTGAAAAATACAGAAGCGATTCAAGCTGAATTGGGATCATAGGTGGTTAAACGCGTTTGAATAGATTTTGGCAGATAAGGTGAAATCATCTGAGCAATGATGCACATGGCTTATTTCTCGAACGTTTTTATTTAAAAACAAAACAATTGGCTCTAATTATAGCGCTGGGTATCAAATACATATATATTATATCCATTGAAATACTGTACGTACTCTATGTAGCATTGTCATATTGTATCGCGTGCCTAGGTGCAATATTCAGCACATAACCCTGTGAATAACCAAGTGAATAAAAGCCCAGAAACACCATTAGATGTCTCATGTATTTGTTTGAATAACAGATTCATATGATGCAGATGCGTTAAGAAACGAACAGCGCACTAAAGATATGGCACAATCGGTTTATGCCTCGGTATCCCCATCGTGAGGACCAGCGATATATCAGCTATCTGCCTGGTTAAGCTGGTATATACACGACTATCAAAAGCCCTGACTGTCATACTTGTTTTATATCTACTACCAAACGTTTGCGTTGATAAAATGATGATACCACTTGCAACCTCAAGGGATGTGCAGGTTTTACTCGATTGTTATAACCGCTGCATGGATGAAGAGTGACTACAGTTTATACAAACATAAATAATTGATATCAACTCCTTCATTGTCGACGAAACATCCTTGTCACAGTGTGGGTATTCTTATACATCATCAGTACATAAATAAATGTTGATTCTTCAATTATATATCGTGTGTGTTGCTGTTTGGAGGATAAACGGCATAGTTGGTGGTAAGTGGGGCTAAGACTTGCGTTACAGTTGCCACGGCTTAGTGAGTCAAAAGATAGATGAATATTTCTGTCATCATTAGCACTTCAAACAGCCTTCGTTTTGGCTCTCAGCCCAAGGTTATATTATAGTTGATTGGTTTTGAAAGGTCGTATGTGATCGGAATTATGTGGCCTGTGACATGAAATCTCCAACTGTCATATCGAACGGACTGATTATCAGCAATCAATCTTTAGATTGATAGCATGTGCGTTTTTATGCCAAAGCAAATTATTAATTACCTTTAACAAATTTAACGTCACCGGGGTGAAAAACGCTTAGATCCAACTTCACCATTTCCATGTAGCAATCTGCGTTTTAGGTTTGATATTCTGGGAGCGCTTCCAATCATGGTAATGGTACAGCTAGTCATGTTTACAGCCATGTTGCCGGGTGGCTATTAAAATATGATTACCAGGTTGCGGCAGTAACGCTAAGCCGCCATATATAGTCTCTTAATGATGATTTCCATATCATGTGCCCCATCTGAGAGCTGATCTAATGGACAGCGACAAGACTTGCTCCAAAATGTCACAGCAGCACATAGTAGCTGTTGGCTTAGCATGCCAAATCACGAGTGGTATCCCACACATAACGGCCAACATCGCGTGTTAAGTGTACAGAAGAAGTGCTAAACATGAACAGGTGCGAGCTGTGCGGCTATGGATCTTGTTATCTGTTCCCTGCATCAAATAGCAAATGACGTTTCATCTGATTAACCAAAAGTGCCAGTTCATTTACTAATGCAGTGGATGTGCACACGAGAACTCATTAACCGGTATAGGGAAGGGGACACGATATTATCAGCGAGGTCAGCAGGGCCACTCACCGGCGACTTTTATCCATATGACTCCACAGGTGAAGCACTATTCGGATAATGTAGCATTAAGAGGACAGCCAGCCATTCATGAGATTATTTCATCATCATTTGTGAATAACATTCACTCGTGGAAGGCATGACGTATCATAGCACAATATCTCCATTGGAAGCATCGTCGAAGATGAATGTGTCTTATCGATCTTACAATCTTCCGTTGTGGCCCAGGGGAGCAAATGTTTGAGATGATCGACAAGGCACATGGCGTTATGGTCATACCATAACATACATAACCGTTACTAGTCTGCGCTGTCAACATCCCCACTACATTACTCATTTGTGATGGGGAAAGTTAACGTACTGTTGCAACGTCGCTGTTGCTATCACATATATAAATATGTTAAACGGGAGACGAACGGATGTTGGACGCCATTGAGGATCATCTTATAACCAGAACGCGAGACTGCACTATATATCGTCATTACGTTTATCGTCATTATGTTTTGAATATGACGGTGAACTGCCATCCCTTTGTGGACGAGATGCACGATCTACTAGCATTATTCTAACGATGGTTTATGATATAACTGATTTCTTGCACATTAACATACTCACAACTGAGAAGCCTTTTATGTACCTGTGGACTTCATTGCCATACTTAAAGTACGTGCCATTCCGATAAGCATAACAAATTGATGGCCGCCATTAGCATCGCCGTCGGCCACCACTTACCTATCCAACATTGGGTTGTTGTCACATATATAAATATGTTTACCGGGAGACAGATGCAATCAATTGGTGGAAATATCTCATGACCTGTTTGAAGACGTGCACAAAATGACAAGCTAAGATCCAGAAGATGTTGGTGTAAGAAGCGCTTTTACGAGTGGTTTTCCACATTGAAAGGCAAAACTTACAGTTAATTAGATGTAATTAGATGTTATGTGTTAGGTGTTTTGAATAAGTACATCGCACGAACAGGCTCCTGTCGCCGCTTTAAAACCACAAATGCAGTAGTATATACTTTGCAAAATATGAGCCCAGTGTATCCGATTATTCCATGATAGATGCACCTAGGCAGCATAATATTAATATGCACAAACGCGTTAGATAATGTTTACGCGGTCCCATCCAACCGTAACATAGAGCTGACATGTAGAGTATCAAATATGATAATTAATGATGACAGCCATATTGTAAGCCCCAACGGAGGCCTCATGTAGTCTTCAATGAAATGATACACTCACCTGAAACGGTCAATACTGAAATGACTTTTAGGTTGCCCCAAAAATGTACTACTCGTCAAGCTGGCGGCCATGAGGCTTTGCTAATAACCCGTTATCTAAGAGGCTTATATTTGGAATCCGATCCACACAATGATCAGGGCCACATTTATGAGGTGCTCGTTCAGTGGCGTGTTAATTTATTTGAAATGTAAAGTGACAGTAGCATCATTAGATGAAGCTCCTAAAGCGTTGACGATGCTGCCATGATAAATAAAATACAGATAATCAATATAACGAATGCTTGCAAACTGACATACCTGGAGCATACATGTTGATAAATAGTACCTCATGTATGACACACAGTAATGTTACGCGATGTACAAACACGTTATTGGTACCTGCCGTATTGAACAAACAATACCTCTCGTTATGTCATTGAACAACCACGCGGTGTGGTGCTGATGTATTTGTTATTGCATTATGTGAGTAACTGTCACAGGTGCACGATTGGCATAGTTCATTGAATACCAAAATCTTCCTCTATGGCGTATCCAGAAGAGGAAGGGTTGCTGCTACGATATTGATGCAATGTTTTGTATGCATTTGTTTGTCTGATGACACATGGTTCTATGTTGGAATACGCAAGTAGGTAAATGGAATAAACAACTACGACAATATCTCGGTAGGTCATGCAGCGTTGTATGTAAAGTAAATCTAATCAATGAGACCTGTTATGCGGACATTGTATGATTTCATTCTCAAAGCTATTGTGTGCTGTGCGAAAAAAACTTGACATTATGTTATGTGCTTTCTACAAAGAGACAAAGGCAATGACTCCGAGCTATTGTATTCACTAAGTTAGTCATACGTGCGCTAGGTTTTATGATTATCCCTGGCCCGTTTGAAATCAATAGATGTGGTTACGTACGCTTTCAAGTAAATAAACAAGGCATTTGACGAAAAAAAGCACTAAATTGCATGCTTTTGATCTGATTAGCATATTGTGACTACCAATACTCAACGTCTGATAGGTACACTTCCTTGTGCATTGTATTTTCATTTATGTGTCCCCTTGGGTATCATTTCAATAACAGTTCGCACGATCTAAAACCGCTCGTGCCTGCAATTTTGCTCACATAGGTGCGAGCTTTTATAAGTTGCGTTTCACAACTTTTGCTCGTATATTCATTTCCCCCGTATTTCTAGTTTCGCTCAATCTCTCACATCGCAAAACGCCGGTAAATAAGCTCGCCGTTTTACGAGCGATCGTACCACTCACACGAACGCTCACATTATTAAAAAATGGACTTTCTACGATTGATTCCGTATCGTTGAAAGCGTACTTTTCGTGAACATATTTCTGACAGTTATCATGACCGGTTATTCGGAGTATTGTAGAGAAATATTCACAAAATTAATTTGCAAGTGTATTCATATCATTCTACAAGTCTTCTAAACAAAACTTGCCACCTAACCTAAGGTCCAACCAGACATTGCAGTTTCAATCACATATCGGGTTAACATTGAACAAGAGACTTGTTTATGAATTTTATTCATAACTGGAAAGTCAACGGTTTAACAGCGCTCACTGTAGTCTGCAAAGACATATTGACATAGTTTCATGTACGATGCTTGCTTTGTAACAAATGTGTCGTCGAAGTTTACAAACAGAGAGACAGTGTGACTGGATGCTTGAGCAATAGCGCTGCTTAACATAATACAATGAACTGTTTCATGATCTTGACAACTTCCTAACTAGGTTTTGCAGAATTCAAGCCCTCCATCAATTCCTCGAAATAATATGAATACAATGAATTAATCTGCAGTAATAAATCAATTTTATTTCACATCAAAATGTCCACACATTCACCAGCAATGGAAATGATCAAGCCTCATATATGAAATAATTATGTTAATAATTTGCGTTCATATTGGTGTACATGCATACATATGAATACAAACTTATATGAATACAAACTATATGAATACAAACTTCAACAGGCTTCAACAATTACCATGTACCACGTTCTGTGATTTGTGATTCCATGGTTTTCATCAGACTAGCAAACTTCTGTGAGCTGGTGTGGTTATTGACCTAAATGCTTAAGTTATTCCGTTAGACAACAGCTGGGGACAATAGTAGGTATAGCATTAGCAATTTAACGTAGAATATATGTAATACCAGCCTGCACTAGGATCAAACGATCCATCTTGGTGTGCTTCGAAGCCCTGTATTAATATTTCTTCCTCAATATTAGTTTAGTTCGTATATTTTCATTGTTTCTGTGACAAAAGCAATATCTCAATAACAAATTACGAAAGCCGATTGGATTAGCGTAAAAAGATATTAGGTTACAGAATCATTTCACAGAACGTTTGTGAGTTTCTCCGCAATATTGACCACATACCACCAAGCAATCACACAGACTATATATATATATATATATATATATATATATATATATATATATATATATATATATATATATATATATATATATATATATATATATATATATATATATATATATATATATATATATATATATATATATATATATATATATATATATATATATATATATATATATATATATATATATATATATATATATATATATATATATATATATATATATATATATATATATTGCAAACGCTCGCGCATATAAGCTGTGTTAGTGAAACAGTCCCCTGGTACTTACTTACACGGCAGCAGAATGTGATGACCACTCTTGTTACCTCCTATCAGTGCGGTCTGTTTTAGTCACTGTAAATGCCGGCCGATAGCAATTAATGCTTTTCCTTAGAAGTGCTGTAGTGGAAGAATACTTCTATATGAATGACGATTACTTTTAAGCGCTGACGGTAAATATTTTGTCATATAAACTCTCAACGCAGAATTCATACATGATGAAATTCAATAAAAGTAAATATCATTATTTTTCCTTCAAAATAAATGGCGCTGTTGCTACATAGTTGTGATGCGGACACTGAAACATTTTCTCTCCAACGGTTGTCGGTGCCGCTTCATTCTTCATGAACCAATATAAAATATTGCAGCATCGGAAAATCTCAATGATGACATATAGTTTTGTGGATGCAGATGGCGTCTAACTTGTTGGTGCAGTTTTGCCAATATCTACAGAGTATGCTAGTGAGGGACCCATATGGCCGATGTTGAATTCCATGTTACTGCAAAACTGACAAATGGTGACGTTATAAGATGGTTGCGAATAATGAAGGAGACTTCAAACAGGGCCAGTGTGCTGGATTGACAGCAAACAACATAAAATATGTTTCCAGCTATTACATTTGATTAAGTAACGGTAATTTGCCGATTGCTCAACATGCACTTAACAGATAATAGCTTGAGTGAATGCCCTATTTTATGGTACATTCACATCGACCTTAATTGTTACAAACCTATTTACCTGATAAAATTCGATAATTTTAAGCGATTGTATTTTACCAGCTGAAATCCACTAGAGTCAAACTAATCGTTGTAGTTCTGCAAATTGCTCCCAAGAATGCCATGCCGAGACGTATTTGACGGATACGTCATGCAAACTACATCACTAGAGTATGGCACATGATGACGTGTTTTTAAATACAGCAGCAGCCAACCGGGTTCGCGAAATGGCAGCTAAAGCTCATTACTACAACATTCAAACGACAGAATTATTCATTTAACAACACGCAGCAATCAATATATACGTTTTCCTACGTTTTCACCACACAGCGTTGGGTAGGAGCTAATAGTGTTGCTGCTGCCATTAGGAAATAATAACGTAGAGTTGTGTACAATGAATTCAGAATTTTGCATTCATTAAATATCTTCTTATGTAAGTACCTATCGTTAGTATGAAGGGTTTGTATACAATCAGGCTATGGCAATGAGAGCAATGTCGCGGCCTATAAGGCGTTCACATGGTACGACGGCTCGAAATCTACTCTTTTACACTATTTGCACGAAATATGAGTTTTACTATTTTCATGATTATCTACAATGTGACGAGCTCATTTTGCCTGTTCTGTGCAGACTGCAATAAACTGTTGTATATTCACATATATACCTACCTCACATACTCGATATGATTTAACTCGTCGCCTTAAACAACGTAAATAAATCCGCGTTGAGGATTATTTGCAAACGGCGCTGCACAAGTTCTTTATGGAGCAGCATCAAATCCTTGGTTCGCAATTGTCATCAAATGATTATACGCTTTTTAAACATGTTATGGCTAATATGGCGTATTAGGTAGGGCTGTTGTTGGCAAGGTTTTGCATGCATCTGCTCGCTTATGGCATCAAGCAATGACCGAGAGAAAACCGATGCCACATGTATTTTTCCTTACCGGGATTAATTCTGACAGTTGTCGACGTAATAATTGAGCAAATATGAAATAATGAAGAACAGCTAGAACAAATCGTGAGTCATTCAGGTTTGCTATGTAGCGGAGTGTATGAAAACAATGATTTAATCAGTAACAGAATCTCTGCTAGCAGGGACAGACCTGATCAACTGCAGTTTTAAGACAGCTGTCTGAGGGACATGAAGTTAACACGCCGTCAAGGACTCCCTCTAAGTTGTCATTTTTAGCAAGTTAGTTTCCTTAGTTACGATTTCAGCCTCAAAGCTATCGTGTCTTACGAGAAAGAAGGCAGCATGAAATGAGAGAATGGTATATCTTTTTCGCTAAGGCAAAGTCACGTTTTAGGATGCGCTTTTGTATTCTTTGGGCTGGACACATTAGGCACCATAACAGGATATTCCTTGTTCGTTTCGAAGGCATTAGAAGTGCAACCAAACGCAACAATTTAATTTTCTCTGTATTCATTTCAGGAATCATTGACCAAAATATATGTGAGCATTTCCAGAGAAAGCCATTCAGCGATTAAATGGGTTTTCGTCTAATTTCTTCATCATGTGGAAGTAATTACAATGCTCTTGTGGTCCATATTCCATTTAAAGAAACGCGAAACAAAATCCGGCTAGGTTAAAGTACATCCAAAATATGTTGTATCATTATGAAAGAAGAAAGTACAGTTACTGACATTCGGCCTAATTATTACATGCCGCCACAAATATGACACCTATACATGAATTATGATCTTATTGCTAATATGGTCGTTCGCGAAATCCAATTACAACACAGGGCGAATAAATATCCTATGTATCTGACGTGTGACTAACACTACGAGTTGATCGATCTCCTGTATTTATTGACAAAGACAATAAGATACGTGTACACCCCTTGCTATTCCTTGATGGACAATCTGCATTTAGATTAGCAAATGTATATCTTTGCATGTATTTATTTCTTGCAGTCAGCTTTCACAACTCAGGGCGAATTAGACGTATGAAACCAACGTCTTAAAGCCAATCCATAGCCCTCTGATGATCTCAATAATTAGGATAAAGAGAAACAAAAATGACCGATGTTTAAGCTACATCATTGTTTATATGACATAGTGCCCTTTCGTTGCGAGGCATATCAGTTATTGTTCAAGCTACTTGAATCAACACACATACTCGAATAATATTACATTTCAAGTGGTACGCATCGCATGTCAGATGTAAGTTTTGTTGGTACAGATTAAGTCCTGCTGCTCGGAGCTGTGTAGTTTATCCAAGTAGTTTGGGGAATTTTTTTTAACATAAATTTATAAGGTGGTGATGCTGCTATCAGATTCGCTGGCGCTGTTTTCGGACAGATATGGTTCGAGTCTGTATGGCACAATACCAGCTACATCCTCTAGATTTGATTGCTCAAACATTTGAGGCTCTTCAACCCAAAACTCCATCGTCAAATCGTCCAACTCAAATACATCGCTCTCCGAAAACTTCATCATTCGCCGTTGTTTACTGCGAAATCGAGTTCCCCAAGTGACGTCACGGGTTGCTTGACCGAAAATTTGGAAAATGGCGGCGGGCGCCGAAAAATTTACTTTATATTTCAATTTACGTTAGGCCCGGGTGGCTTGTTCGGAAATTGAACCATAAAAACAGAGCAAATGCGGTTTCATAAAAATTATCATGGAAATTTGGTGTCATAGGCACTTTAACAGGGAATCTCAATTTGTTGTTGTAAGAAACGTCCATCGCCTCAAACGCATCAAACAGCAACGAAAGTAAACTCATGCTACGTTTCCACCGAATAAACATCACAATGGCAACATCCGCTCATAACGTGACTAATATAGATCGTTATCCGATGTTTGTGTATTCTGAACGTGATCAGGAATGCAATTAAAAGGCCGGGCGTAAGCCGTGTGTTGTGTTTGTTATGTCGCCAATATACCTGTATATTCTACAAATGCATCTGAATGATTGATAGCAATAAATCTTATAGACATCCGGTCCTTGTTACGAAGACTAGAGTGCACATTCGTCTTAAGTAATTTTAAGTTAGGTTTTAAGAGAGGGTTGACAATACGTTTTGGTGTCACTACGTCTATGTTTAGTAGTCGAATTACTGACTGTTATAGGACAAAAGTCTTCGAAGAGAAACGTTTGTCCATCCACAGTCAGCAACGACACAGCATTGCCTACATTGATCAAATATAATAAAATCAGTAGAATCTTCGAGGCCAAGCCCGTATAGAGGCTGAGCATCTTATCTTGTGCTTTTGATTACTAACAATACAGATACCTTTCATTTTAACAGAGGGGGAATATCCCTGCCCCAAACAAGGCGTCATTTGCCATCAGCAACGCCATCACCGATCATTGATGTATCCCATCGTATGCTACTAACTCATGGGGGAAGTAACCCTCGCGATTAAGGAAAGTCTAGTAGCTAGCTGCCGTTATTGTCAGTCCTGTACGCATCATTGTGACAGATCAATATAAGGCGATTTCGCTGAAGAAGATTAATTGCATCATATAAAATTAATACAATATGCCTATTGCACTCCACTCTGCCGCAAATGACTGCTATGTGCTCGCCAACCCCAACCCTTATTATATGTTTGCTAGCTGTTTGCTTTTATTTACCCTCAGATAAAAATAATGATGCACTGTTGATATGACTTCCTCTTCCGGGAGAGCCACACTAATGCAGTGGTAAAGAATCATCTTTATGACGCTCTCATCACATGCATCGCGGCCTTCAGTTGAATGTAGTTGTTCAATCGGAAGCGGATTATACGGAGTGCAGCACTTGTTGATTCATCCATGCGCTTGAAAGAACTCCTCGCCCAATTCCTTGCACATGATTGATTGCATTAATCATTCAATATAAGGTCTGCTTCCTGTAGTGTGGAATAGAAGAAACCACATCACTTGTGGTTGCATTGCACATATAATATGACTGGAACCAGCAACAACTTCAGCATCGTTGTCATGATGCACAAATTACTCGACTGCCCTGATAGCGTGAGCAAATAGTGTGAAACCCTCCACTGCATTGTGTCCTGTGGAATTGAAAGAAGCATGAAATCAGAATATTATTCACCTTCTCCGCTACAAAGCAAAGGTTATCACTAAGAAATGTATCGACCGCAATGAGAGAAACAATATCAGATATAGATATATATATAGATATATATATAGATATATATATATAGATATAGATATATAGAGAGAGAGAGAGATAGATATAGAGATAGATAGTAGAGAGATAGAGAGATATATAGAGAGAGAGATATATATAGAGAGAGATATATAGAGAGAGAGATATCTATATATATAGAGATATATATCTCTCTCTATATCTCTATATATATATCTAGATATATATATATATAGATCTAGAGATATATATAGATCTCTCTCTATATATATATCTATATATATATATATATATATATATATATATATCTATATATATCTATATATATATATATATATATATATATATATAGGATTGTTTACGATAACAGGCTTAGGTGGTCATTTCATGACTTGGATTTTATTTGTTTACCTTAATTGAACTTTGTCCCATGCATGGTGAATTGCCGTCTAATGATTGTAAAGTATTCTCTAAATAACTGTAATTTATCTGGTGTGGCATGCGGTGCGATAACGTCCTGAATGCGGACAGGCTCTTACTTGTGGTGTTTCTGTTGTTCGAAGCTGACAAAGGCTGTTTGAAGCTGTTCTTGTAGGCATTACTGCTGTCAATTTTGCATTGCTCCGACACTACTGACGCTTTCAAAAACATTTGAGAGGTATTCAAAATAGAGTTATGAACAATCGATATGAAAAAGTGGTTTTTACAATGGCGTAAGTACGCAAGGGCGTTCTGCTTGTTGTGTACTGAGCATTCTGCACGAAACATTCTTCCAGGTAATTCAGTTTCACCTGCCATCCGACACCTCTCACCAGTGTAGTTTTGTTTGCTCTCTGAGGATTTTCAATCATTGCGTATCAAGTAACAACCTAAACTGTTAACAAACACGTTAAACATACAGAAGAAACGTAGCGCTCAAAAAGAATCATCAACGGGATCTTTACTGGGGGCAACTCTAGAAACAGTCGCATTTGTAATGGATATACCGTAGACAATAGCAGTCATTTCCTTTTAAATCAAAGTAGCTATTATGTCTGGCATTTGACAGGAGTCCAAGTTACATTCCTCATTTAAAATCTTCTTAAAGGACAGCGTAACATAAGTCAGGTTGGATGAAGGTTCATTTGAGAGTGATAACGTGAGTCAGAAGGTCATTCAAGTTCGCACACGAAAATTTATGACATGCGCGTGGTCATCGCTATCGTCATTTACTCCTACGAGATCGGGTGATGAGGTACGGTCTCCCGATAACGGGTGTAACAACCAAATTATATACCATATTCATTCTAAAGAATATCATTTTACTTATTCAAGACGTTTTATGTTGGGCATCAATTGAGTGATACTGAGGTAACTGCCGCTAATGCGGAGAATACTTAGGTAATTGTAATTGTGGCAACAGAATGGCGGAACACGACGTCTATTCCCGTAGCATCAACAATCATACCATACCACAGATGCAAAACGCAATTATTCAATCGATATATATGACGTGTGATGAAACCTAAGTTTATTCTAGATCACCATCATGTTATTACATGACGTATTTTCACTAATACTTTTCAGTGCGATGAAGCGTTCGCAAAACATGCACTCGTATAGCAGGTGATTCTGCACCAAGCATCAATAGGCACCGTTATCTTTAAAGAGACAATCGCTGAAATACATTTTTATGACACAGTCAGCGGGGGAAGGTGTGCGAAAAATATCTGCCAATGCTAAAATAAGCTACGACCAGTTATCTCCCATTGTTTAATATATATACTACAATGTTAGTGGCTACTGCAATTTATGTACGCCTGGAATATGATATGTGTTGATGAAAATAGTGGCTTCAGAACGGTACTCCCCTCTAATAACGGATGATTGTTCTAAAACTAATTTGCGTTGAACATTTCCTAAAATTAACAGCTAGTGTGTACAGTACATGTTCTTCCTTTGCGAATGATACCATCAGAGTATAACTGTGCTCTGCGCTTCCCCCACCTAAGTTCTAATCATGAATGGCCTCACGAAAAACCGATGGTTATTAATGCGCTGATCGCTATCATAAGGGTATATTCATACAAGTACTGCATTCATTAATGCATTTAATCAGCCTACCTAAATGCAGTTATTCTTATAACATATACAATTATATTGGCCAGCAGTGTTCCCGTGCACAGTAATTTGATGAGCCTCAAATATCATTTATATGTATCGGCGTTTATTCGGACGCAATTAAAATTTCTCCGATGTCACAAGATCGTCACACCCACGCATCCATTAACGCAGGATTTGCTGGCTGGTGGCGACATATTGAATGACAGATGTTATCTAAGCAAGTGAGGATGTCAAAATAACAATGCCCCTGTAGTGTGTCACCACTTAGTTATTCTTTAGCAAAACATCGACAACTATACTGTGGTAATTGAATCACATGGTAAAACTTTGAGGGTGGTAGTGGAAATTATATTCTTCAGGCATAATAGATCGGCAGTGTATAACGGTCGCTGGTGCTGTACATTGTTCTCTGCACCACGTAATTGTAGACATGATGTGGGATCATATGAACCCTTTTATGCATATCATTCTGTGCGGGGTACACAATCAAGATGCAAGAGCAGAGACGCTTCATTAGAGCATGATTTTGATCTACACAAAACGATAATACAACAAATGATCTATGAACCAAACAAAATCTAAGGTATTCATTCTGACATTCAGTGATCATTCAATGAAGCATGGCTGCAAAGCCACGATGTCTTATTGCGATGATTCGGTTGTAGTGAATCTCTTGTCGCACTATATTGACCTCCAACAGGACATGACTCTCCTCAAGAGATAACATTTTGCACTTTACAATAGGATGGCTTATGTAAGAGTTAAAGTATATTGTGGAGATGGCAAACAGGGATGATATATCCGTGTGTTTTGTTTGCTATAAGGCAGCGCCTTGTGTCTACATCTACTGCGCCTCACAGAAATGCCGCATTCACAGGTCTTAACCCATCACTACAATAAGCGCATGCAAAACATGACACCACTACGTTGCGTGACCAGTTTATCTAAGCCGTGTCCAGCCCCAAAGGACTGTGCAAGGAATCGATTGTAAAAAGACAGCACTTTCCTATTGTCGTTTTTTTCACGGCACAGTGGTCACGCAAAGTTATCGGTAATTTAATGCATACAGCCATAGTTCCTCTGTATTACGTTAGAATTTACATCCTGTTCCATCACCGTAAGACACGCATATTATCCATAATTGTCCGCTGCAGACGGGGAGTAAGTCAACAGTTTGGACATAGCAATGGTAACATCCCTCGTGGAAAACCGCAATTAGTGTACAAGGACTTCCTAAGCGCTCATATAATTCACACAATCGTTGCTGGCAACAAATTGGAGGCAAAGCAATTGGTAGGATAACTTTTTACATACCCTGATTGCTTTGGAAATGGCGGAATGACCCTTGCCTACATATTGCCATTTTATGCGGTCATGCCGTGTTAAATGTGATACTTCTTTGTGTTGTTCGGACTATTAGCCTTCATCCCAGTCAAACCATTTAGTTAATGCGCATGCGCCGTTTATACCATATGTAAACCAACTTGTCCCTTTGCTTGAGGCCACCTTCATCTGATGATTACAACGCAAGCTGGCAGTCGCGTTTTTACATTTGATAGCAATTATTGATAATAATGTGCAAAGAGAGCTTTCGTCTAATAACGTTATCCACACATGAATAGCGTATAACATAAATAGCTATGCAAATGAGCACTGCAATACAGAGATATTTCTATATAGTGTCCTTGTCAAAGCCTTTTATCTTATTGCGTAATTGCTTTCGGACTTCACGTCATATACATAGCTTTGTCTGTCGGATGCCTTATTTGGTTATCGAAGCAAAGGAAGGATCTCACAGAGTGTCGAGTTGGTTGACATCAATGAGTTTGAATGCTTATGATATGTATACCATGCTCAAATACAAGGATCTCAAGGTATACATGATAGTCTATGCGGAAATAATCTATCATGGGTTTTCCGGGTTGTTGGATCGTGAATGTCCTGTAGGTGGCTTATCAATACAGTTGTTTAATTGTCCAATAGATTATGAGTGTGCTCCTCTGATACGTCTGCGTTTATTGCACGCTAATATTAGTACTGAATGACAACAACATTCAGTTCAGATCTATTTTATTTTAAAGTCATATGTATTTTGGAGGGCTTGCAAATGATTGACATCATATATAATTTTCCGATTTTAAAATCAAAGTAGCTCACAATATATCGCGACTCGTTGAATTGAGGCCATTTTATGTACTTTGGAGAACTCGCAAATTATTGTCATCATACAGAAATGACCGATTTTATGATGCAGAGTGCGGTAGCTCACCAAATAACCCGACTCATTAATTCGAGGCTACTTTTTGTGCTTTTGAAATCTCGCAAATAATTGACATCATATAGTATTTTCCGATTGTATAATGCCGGGCAGAGTAGCTTACATTATATCCCGACTTGGTTATTCGATGCCAATATATGGTGAATCAAAATGCAAATCTAATATATTTACTGGCTCGATGATCTTCCCGGGGAAAAGTCACCCGCATCTCCTAGGATAGTGTACCAGGCCACTGTGAATGCGCTTGGCCACGCTGTTCACAAATACAAGGACTGGTTCGACGAGAGCGATGCGGAAGTGGAACCACAGCTTATCGGTCCCTCTTTCATAATTGCGTTTTACGGGCATGTAATTGTGACGCCCTGCACAAACGCCTGTACAACAGCCTTTCATGACGTCATGACAAATTATCCGAATCACACCATACCGAAAGTGCATAAACGCCGACAGTTGCGTGTTCATCAACTTCTCTCATGTGGAGCAGATGTTCAAGCCATGCTTGTACGCAGTAGCTAAATGTTCGTGTATTACCGTCCTCCAATCAGCCAGGTGCCATGTCTGCTTGTTAGCCATACACCATAGTAGAGGGAATGTTGCGAAGACCACAATGAAGGGGTCGTAAAGGAATCGTCACAAAATACATACACATACGCTGTACGTCAGCAGGTGGTTGAGTAGATGGCGTCGCCGCATGATCAAAACGAACTACAGCAATCATTACCCGCTAAAACCGACTCGATAACTGTTGACAAGTGCTGTATACTATTTCATTGATTGGTGTGTAAGTATCAGCCTGATATCTACAATGCATATTATAGCCGACTTACCCATAGGCATAGCCCGTTAACACTTAGTATGGCAGGTATTTGTATTGCTTGACTATATGATTATGTCTCCGAACAAAGGTATACTGTCTCCGTGGATACTCAAGGCCGCTCTATAATAAACATTATATGCTGAGAGTCACAATTTGTTGTACTCACACTATTGACAAGCTAGACAGATGACATGGCTATAACTGGCATTTCCCAAAGCAGAGACTACAAGCGAATGGTAATTTTTATTACGGTGAACGATCTCCTCGAAATAGTCTTAAATCACAAACACCTGTTGTGGCTAACATATTCGTTCTGTGATCAGCTCATCGCCTTAATTACTTAATTACAACAGGGTATTAAGACAGCCGTCTTAAACATATAGCTTTGCTGGCTTGGAGTTGGTCATGTGTTTTCAGTTGGAATAAAGGTCTCAAGCATAACGCAACAATATTATTCATCGCTTTTTTGGTCTTATTTGAATTTGTCCCATTTATTGAGCCACCTCGTTTACGCTTTGTGCTGTTTTGAAACAAAATAGTGGTCCATGATTGAAAAGCAGAAACCACGATCGTATAAGAATGAGCTAATGCAAGCAGTATCCTATATTTGTGAATTATCAATTGTCTTCGAGCACATTAACCAAATAGTTTACCTGATGTTCACTCCATTCTGATGGATTTGCCGTTAAATGAAACGTAAGCTTTAAATGTGAAGGGGCATTGCTTTGTACAAGCAACACAGTACGTCGTGAATGTTTACATGGCAGGAATCCGCTTAAACACATTGGTACCACCCAAATCATTTAGTAAGTCAGTATATATATTTATATATGTATATATACACACACATATATATATATAATATATATATATATATATATATATATATATATATATATATATATATATATATATATATATATATATATATATATATATATATATATATATATATATATATATATATATATATATATATATATATATATATATATATATATATATATATCTATATATATATATATATATATATATATATATATATATATTTATAAACATATGTATATATATACGTTAAAGGCGATAAAATGTCAGTGAATGGTTCCCAGTTTGTACTTGCAATCATTTGAAAATCACAGCTCTCAAATCCGAACCTGCGACTCCATGACAACGTATCTCTGTGATTATAGTTTTGTGTAAAAAAAAAGTTAGTATTGATTTATGCAGGGTATCTTTCTCTGCAATCCAAATGTAACGAATCTGCAGCTGCATATACTTTCCAAGTAAAAAGCAAGAAATTGTCGCAGGTTATTTACTCATCTGTTTACTCATTTGTCACCTTGTAATGTTGTAACGTATAGGGACACCTATGATGGTGTGCTCTGAAATCATTTTGTAGCGCTATGGGGTAGCAATTTTAGCGCAATAGGGAAATTTGAATCAGTTTCTAGTTGATGTGGCTCTCTCAAGCAATTGTGACCCATCTGTCCGCCGCATTTTGGATAGCTCACGAAAAACTTACCATCATCTACTTTTACAATATATTGCAATCACTCTATCAACACACGTGGACACAAAAACACGCCTTTATGATTGCGCCAGAAGCGTCTGTCATTGCATGACTGCAGTTCACAAATAAAACCCTGTTTTTTCCCCTCAAAGTATAATTATACACCAGTCAGACAGTCCCTGCTGTACTCACAATAATGACAATCATGGCATTTGTCAGAAAGGTACTGAAGAGATGCTCAAAATAAGGTTTCAACGGAATTACTTTCCCACAAAGCAATCAACACACGCCGTTAAACAGACGCATGCTTGATGCTGATAAGTGCATTTTAATATGCCCGTGCAGAATTGTAAACATTACTTGTTTTTACTCGAATTCGCACGGCAACATAATTCGTTTAAGACGCAACATTTTGCATTTTAGGAAAACGTATTTACAACGTCAGCTTATTCGTGCGCGCAAAGTTAACAATCGTTCAAACATGCCAATTTGTTACTTTTTACAGCCATTGCCTGATAAATAATGATGGCAAAATGAAGGCATATGTTGGTTGACTATTTCTGTTTAATGTTCCATTTCAACGTATTTCTCTCGTTTTATAGTTACATCTACAGTATATGTATTGACAGGACAAATGTACGCCACGGATATATACATTCACAAATCATGTAAATGATGCAGACCTGCCAAGTATTTCGATTAGTGAACTGTTAACATTACACACAATAACGGACCAATCATGGCCACTCATGGCCACTCCCTGGAGTGTATACTATTTGTACGCTTCATAACAAAAACCCTAATTGCAATTGACAGTGGAAAACCTAGGCCAGTCGTTGAGCGCCATAGTATTTTGGGCCATATCAATTGCTATTAGTGGTGTCGTATTATGCATGGGGCGGCAATTGGAAACATGTTATAAAGGGATATAATGACGCAGGTGCATTAACAAAACCAACAATAGACATATAGAGCAGCCTCCAGTGCCGGAGGAATATCATATTACAAGAGGGACTTCCTAGGCAGAAGCCCCAGCAAATGCAAAGCGAAACGAAAGTGTGTATCCACTGTAGTAGTCATCAACTATGGCAATGTCTGAGAAATCGTTCAAAGGTTAAATGTGCATTGTAAGTGTAATTACAGGTCGTGGAAGTATATTTGTTATTTCTATTCGTCAGTTCATCGCATACAATATGGTGGATACTAAGTTGAGAATCCAAACAAACGCCATTTAGTTTGTAGTTTTGGGTATTGCCTATGAATTGAGTTGGTTAACTCACACGACAAACTAATCTTTCCATCACGGTGTAATGTATATGCATGAAACATATTGAACACCTGCAATGTACTTAATAACCTTCGTGTGTCATACGCATATTCAGGTCATCTAACTCAATTTCAGCGTTAATGACCTCATGGCGTGTGTTGTTGCTTCAAGCGTTATATATCATTACTTTGTAGATCTCCAACTACATGGTAGATTTCAGTACTGGGAAATGAAATCTGTCTGGGTGCTTTATTGCATTGCTCGAATGATGTAACGTGCCACAGATGCCTCTTTGAAAATACCCCAACTAAAAATTTAGGGAATACCGAAATTATTCCGACAGCGTATAATATGGTATGTGCAATAATATCAAAAGCTCTGACTGTCATATCTGCTTTATTGTTTTCACTATCAGCATTCTGCTGCATCATCCGTGTGTATTAATTAAGATGATAACACAACTTCCAATCTCATATTGTTGATGTCAAGTCTGCATGTGCTACGGCAGATATCCTTTTACATCATCATTTTCTCGATTAATGCACAGATATGTGGTGCTCGAGACGATGTACAGACAGCGAGGGGTTACAATCCGTCACAAATGTCCTCGATTCGTTTTTGTGATTGACTTTGAATGGTAAATTTACATGGTATCTACTTTTAGACATGAACTTGTAGCATAATTTTTAAGGTTATATGGAGTGTTGCACTATTATTTATTATGTAAATTCGGAAAAAGGAAATTCGTTTGTTGGTAGATACGTTCTTCTTAGTTTACTTCCCAGAGGTCACTAGTATTGTGAGCCAGTCAAATCAATCATTGTGGCGGATGTTGTCCCCCCCCCCCTACTATATGGTCATGATTATTGGTCGGAGTTCAGGGCCTTTCGTTTCGGGCTAATGAACAGCATAGTGTCAAGACAACTCGAGGAGTGATGAGAGGTGGGGTGTCCAGTCGAAGCAAGAGATGTCGAGAGCAGTACTTCGCGGTAAATATTTCCAAGACGACACCTGAGTCTACTCACCTCTCAGCGTGAGAGATTAACGATCAGATCCGCGGACAGAGTTACTGTTGCATCTGAATAATAACAAAGCGATTCGCAGTCATGTCTTCAGTTATTTTGATGCTGGCAACGTGATGTTGGTGACTAATTATGGTTAGATGATACAATATCTTCACTTTCCAAATCTTCAAGTTATGTTGGGAATTAATCACTTTATGCTGAATTTGACCGAATAACGTCTTGGAATGATGAGCCAAATCATGTCCTCAACCTATCATGCTTTCGATTCCAATCCTTATCGCATTACGACAATGTTTTGTTTTGCCTCTATTCATTTACTCGAGTAGATATTTAACTACTTCAGCATGATGGTGCTCATGTCTAGGGGATTCATACATCGCACGAATAATAAGCGCAACTAGACTGGCCGTTCTAAAGATATCTCAACACTTTGCTTTAACTTCTTTCTGATTTGTTCATTTACCATGATGCTCCCTCGTGGACGCCAACTAACATAGGTTCTAGATTTGTCAGTATCCTGTTTCGCCTTTAATTCTGCTGTTATTGTGGCAGGCATTGGTGTCGAACACGATCAATGTATTGCTTTGAAGTAGTAGAATGAAATATTCGAAAGCAGATAAAACTTGGCCATCTTTCGCGAAGCCTTTGATTTTCATGATTTTAAGAAATTTAGATAAAATATTGATCTTCATAAGCCTATGCATCACAAAGCGAAATGCATCACAAAGACTGACTTGTAAAGAAGGTCCACATCAAAGATACTCAGAGTCAGATTCTTGCTATGGTCACAGGTGAGGACAATTGCTATTTTGATCTATATTACAAAATTAGCTTTCCCCGGAGGAGGAAGTGATAGTTTAGTAGCTGCTACTACTGCTGAATATAATCTACATATGCTACGTCCCAATCTAAACACCTGTCTGTAATTTCTTATGATTTGTTCACTTGCGAGCAAATTTATCCTAGATTTCAAACTACACTTAACCAAGAATCGGCTACCCTCTAAATCATCATTGCTTTTATGAGATACGTGAGTTATCATTTTATCGAGCAAATATATAGTAGACACAAATATATCTCTAGATAGAGCAAAGGAAATAAGTGGTTACAGCCTTTCGTGTTCAATTTCGACCACCTGATTTTAGACCGTACAATGTTGCACTTTGATCAATGCTCCCAACATCGGTATGTGCTGTTGGGACCCACGGCTTAGGGAATGGTACAGAACAAGGTGTGATAGATGGACATTGCCTGCTACTGATGGAAGCGGGAAGCTTAGTAGGAACTGAAGATTTACACAATAGCAGTGAGAGGTAATAGACGATGGCTAACTGCCTTTGGAATTGGTTTACCTCCCCCATTAAACGTGTCGTATAGACAAGTCCTATCAGTGTTATTACATTATTGCAGCAGTACCCTAGTTTGAATGGCGTTATAACTCCGTGCTGATGTAATGTGGCACCCATCAAAGACCCCTTCCAGCTGTTTGGTTGTGTGATGTAGACAAAATATGAGCATCCATAGCCATTGTATCATAGGGGATATTCAATGTTTTAGAAACTAATGATACCTCAAACCGACTGAACAGTTGCGTGTTATAGTGTTTACAATATAAAAAAAACCATTAATACCATCGCGTGACATACTAGTTCCGTTGAATGGCCGTAACTTGCCAAAGAGCATGCCACAAATTCACAAGCAGGGTTCCACTGCGCAGTTAGTGGTTGCAGTCTTGTCAACAATCTAACCTTTCCCAAAGCGGACTACCTGTGAATCGCTTTAAGGGCACCTAATAACATTGATGACACCACCACGGCAAGAGCTCATTTCCTTCCAAATCAATCAACAACCTAAATGTCCATTTACATATTTCATGAACCCAAAATCATAATATCACACTATTTGTAGACAAATCTTTATATAACGGCCATGCTGTTCCAGACAGCAGTAATGCATAACTGCCATTTAGAGCATCAAAAATGATAATGATTGATGGCTTTCATAGTATGAGCCATAATGGGAGCCGTTCTAGGGGTCAATATTATGACGCAGCATCTGTAACCTGATACCTACTGTGCATACTGTTTTAATTCTACTTTTTGGTTCCCCCAAAGAACTCGGCTTACCGCATAACCACGTGTGTGTACAGACACGCCGCACGTAAAGAAAGCATGAAAATTAACATTCTTGGGGAAGCCATAGCACAGAGCAGTCTTGGTGAATTTGTAATTACAATTTGTGAAGACACTGAGCTCGATGCAAAACAAATAATGAGACCAACGGTTGACCCATTTTATTCAGATACATGGTATTATCATCACTCTCTAACCCTTACGATGTCAAGGGTTATTTCCGTCATTCTGGTGCTTACCTAAAGCCACGTCACGTCATCTTAAGATACCTTGAGAGAAATTTTACATTAGATAATGCACAGCTAACGCGTTTTGAAAAAAATGGCAATTACACATATTACAAAATGTCATTACACGTTAAAACACCTGTAGTGTACGATACAGGAAAAAGGACTTAGTGTGAAGAAGGGGGGGGGGTGTGTGTGTGTGGTGTGTGTGTGTGTGTGTGTGTGTGTGTGTGTGTGTGTGTGTGTGTGTGTGTGTGTTGTGTGTGTGTGTGTGTGTGTGTGTGTGTGTGTGTGTGTGTGTGTGTGTACGTAATTTGAATATCAGAAAAGAAACTAAATTACAAATTAACGACACATCCTGTGCTGGCACTAATATACGGTAGAAATAAAAACTTAGTCAAAGACTTTGCGTCGATATGTTATTTCACCATATTGCAGTTTGTGAGCTTCATTCCCTAGCCAACAGTGTAGACCAAAAGTTAAATAGATCGTGGTAAAAGCGATACCGTGAGGCAGACATTTCTGCAATGCTGCTCCAATCGCCCGTGCACAATGTACGCCAGCCTTCTAGTTGTCATTATTCTTACAAACCTCGAACATATAATGTATCATTTTAGATAAGGTATACAATCAACATGGACTGGGACCTTGTTTTGCGAGGAGGCGAAGCTGGTCGTAACTCCATATACCATCGTTAAAATATTATGGCGTTGATTAAACCCCATGCGTAGTAAGAAGCGTTATCGAACAGAACAGTATTTATTTTGATTGTAGATAAGCGGCCAGCGTGCGGCGTCGCTGTTTGTCTTTAAATTAGCTGCTTAATCTGGCTTGGCTAATTCCTTATATCGGGCCTGTGAGGCGCGTGGACGAACTGACGGGTGGCAGGTGGACGGGCTACAGGGGGAAGTTCCAGCCCGTCCAAATTTACGACTCACCCGTCCATTTGATGGGTGGACGGGTCTCTGGCTAAGACCCTGCATAGATTCACAACAATACCCAAGCATCAAGTCAATCATTTATTAGATTCGTTGGACTGAAGTATTACTTAATAACAGTTACAGTAGACAAAGAACATTGGGTTTTACAGACCAAACAATGTGCACATATGTGTCGCTGAATGTTTTTCGTTGTGTTCTTGCAATCATTTCGAGGTCGCAGTCATGAAACTGATAGTATGTTATTTAACCGTTATAGCCAACTATCACGGGGATGAATATGGCGTTACTGATTAATCATCCTTAAACAATTATGCAACAAAGTTGAGGCGCCATGAAAACGTAACAGCGTTTTGTACAAAGCATTTAATATAAATTTCAACAGGATATTGTGTTTGGAAATTCAACTGCAACGAATCTGCAGCTGCATGTAGTTTCCAATTACAACGCACGGTTCGTAAATGTCACCGGGTTGTTATCTGCCACATCTTCAGGACGTATATCACCCACAGTACATGACGCAGTGAGACATTTACACGGAATAGATACATGAGTGTTTCTCATTCATACGTTTATGAAGCTTTCATCAGCTAGAGGTGAAACCTTTTGAAACACCCAAGGTTGTGTTTTCTGATATAAAACAATAATGTTGTAGTTGTAGGTGATACCTTAATGGCGCAAAATCAAGCATTGACGCGCGATTCGTAAGCCACACAACGGGGACTTGTGTATTTCAATAATTCATGTGTGATTGAAATCATTCTTTAGCGCAATAGTTCTTCAAACAATAATAGTGACATATCTAACCAGGCTCTCGTATGCAACTGTAAACTGCATCAGGGGTAAATCAATGCTAGCAAGTTTGTTGAATAGCTCACGAATATTTACTTCGTCAACTTTTAAAATATGTTGCAATCACTCTGTCAACAGATGAAGATTAGCATAGTTACACGTCTTGTGTATGCGTCAGAGACATCTATCATTTCACGACTGCAGTTCACAAAGAATATCCTAGTTCCTTGTTCGTTCAAGGCCACTGCAAAATAATACACCATGCTAACTGTCCCTTCTGCACTCACAGTTACGACAATCAAGCTGTTTGACAGAAGGGGTTCTTAGGAGACTAGTTATTCAATGCATGGCTCTCAACAGAATTACTCAAGCTCAAGTGTGGTGAACACGCGCATGCTTAATGCTGATGTGTACTCTATTACCCCAACGCAAAATTGTTAACCTTACTTTTCTTGACTCGAACCTCGTGTAAGACGCATCAACATGCAGTTTAAGAATAATGACTTCCAATGTCAAATCAAGGTTGACAATCGTGCAGACCAGCAAATATTCTACTTTTTACAGCCATTGCATGATTTGCTTTGGAGGTCAAGTGAAGGCATATATTGGTGGACGTATACTCTGTTGTATGTTCCCTTGTCAGCATAATATGGTCGTTTGTTAGATAAATCTGCAGAATACGCATTTTTTCTGGTGCATTATCAAATGCATTGGGATTTAAATCCGTTATTGCAAAAGGAAGAATAAAAAGTAACATCGCGGTGTACAAATCCATTCATGATGAAATGCTAACTGTAGTGTCTTATGCTATTTATTATCTCACAAACCACAAGCACTCGAAACTTAATAAAACGTTTGTTAAACGTTTGCCATCTTAAGATGTCAGACCGTCGTTATATGAAATGGTGCTTATCGAATTTTCACTCTGATAAAATATTGAGAATTCATTCATGCGCCATTAATTTAGTTTGTAATTTGGAGTAATGCTTATAAATTCAGTAACCAATGCAAAACTAGTTATTTATATCCGGTGCAACTTATATGTTTAGATAGATAGCAAGTGCGTTTATTTTAGAAAGTCTTGATGATTCGTACCTATGTTGTTATGTCATTATATACATCCGTACAGTTCTACTGTGTGGTGTTATGCTGCGCTCTGACAACTTAACAATGTTTCTAAGCAGCGTTACGAATTGTGGCCCCCGACAGTTATATGGCAGACGTGTTACCTTCGAATCCTTTCCGATAAGTTACATTAATTGTTCTTGCTTTATTGTGCTTGTCTAGATTTGAAACATTAAAGGTCTGCAGGAATCCTGATCAAAGATAATCAATAATGGCTTCAGATGATTCAGTAATGATGTGTAGTGGTTGCGTTTGGAGATGGAATTGAGAATGAGTAAATGATTATAATATATATTTCAATATGTATATCATGCAATGCGTATATTGAATATGCAGCTGGCACAAATGTAGTAGAGCTGGCGATAACGTGGATTATAGAGGCGCGCATACATTAGGTATTTAAATGAACATTAAATATGTATCTAATGACCTTCATGCCGTGCGTTACTGATGAGGTAGCATCTCAGACCGAGATTTGCCAGACAAAGCTTTAAAAACGTCAGCGTGAGATATTGTGGTGGTATTTAACAATTATGCGACCATACGAATGTGTTGTCTCTTGTGTCTGTCAGTAAATGTGATATAATTGTAATATGGATCGTCACATGGAATGGCCAAAAGACACTTTTGCGATGAATGCTCACTATTGTGAGACCGGAATATTCTACTATGGTTTGTAATTGCTGATAGATTTAAACAAATATCTTATATTACTAGTGACTAACAATGTATATTTATCATTACAATATGTCATTCACATAATTCCCCAAGTATTTACTTTTATTTATGCTTGATATTCAGCATTTCAATAAGCTGGAGACATAATGTCTCAGGTACTGGGGTATTATTATTCAACCATCGTTGCATAAGCAGTATTTGATATTCAAATCTTGCTTTAAAAACGGAAAGCTATACTTTGCAATAAAGCAAAACAAGCAATAACTTCCGTCGTTGACTGCCATGTCTGATAAGCAATATAACACGCATTACCATGTTTTATTTGATGAGGCCTCTTCGTTATCCTCTTGCTTTATGCCGGGAGTATAACTAACGTTATATATCAGAAAACCTGTTATATCTTTATCAGTATTTCTCTAAAGCCATTAGTGATTTTCATCCTGACAGATGATCGGTTCAGTCGATGAAACACATATGCGTCGAACGTCTTTCGGTCATGTTTTTGCAGCATAGAGTGTATCTTATCATGCAATTAATATTCTTTGCGAGGTATGTGCAACGAGAACCATTTATGACCAAACTGTATTTGAAGGCGATAGGTATTTGGCAATTATTTGGGGAACTAAATGATCATAAGGTTTTGGTATGAAGTTAACACACCATGTAACTGGCTGCTGAATACATCGACCTCAGCAGAGTATAATAATGGTTTATCGTCTCAAATAATACAAATACAACAACAACAACAACAACAGTTTGCAGATTTAACATCAAGTGTATTGAGACAAATGGAAACTGGAACAGTAACCTGTTTTTTCAGTTTCCTTGATTAACTACACTTAATGACAGAAGTAACTAACAGCTGAAAGCAAGAAAAAAAATTATATATAAAGTATATATATACTTATTCAATGATATCATGTCACATAAATATATAGATATATTGCTATTGAATGGAGGATATAATGTACAGGAATAATTGTTCCTTAAATATATGACAGCTCTTATTGATTTCGATATTATGTAAAATGACAATTTCATTCCAGAAATATGGTGCCATATAAGTTAGCGATTTTTGCTTCAATGTTGTATGACAACAAAGGAAGTCTATATCCTGATAATTGCCTAGTGTGATAACCATGTACAGTATCTTTTTTGGTCTGAATATATTAAATAAAGTTTCAGGCAACAAGTTTAATCTATACTTGAACATAAATAAACAACATATTAGTATGTGCAGATTAAAAATATTTAGGATTTTACATAGTACAAATAACTCAGGAGTATGTGCTCTGAATTCTGCATTACATATGATTCTTACGGCACGCTTTTGTAGTAAATGTAACCTCATTAAATATTTATGAGCTGCACTTCCCCAGATTAGATTACAATAGGTCAAATACGGATAGATAAATGTATAATACATATCGATAAGAGTCTCGCTGTTTAATTTATTTCTCACCTTTTTGAGAATACCAATTTTTTCGATACTTTTTATTTGAGATTAATTTTATAAGACTAGACCATGACAGTTGATTGTCTATAACAGCACCGAGAAAACCTATTGTGTTCACAGTATCAAGTATAGTGTCATCAATAACTATTTTGTTGATTCTATTTCTGATATTTCTATTACATGAAAAGGTCATGGTTTTTGTCTTTTTTACATTCAATGTTAGGCGGTTTACATGTAACCAATTAACAACTTTCTTAAGCTCAATGTTAAATTCATATTCCCACCATGAATAAATTTGTATCATCAGCAAAGATAATTTGAAATATTCTATCAGATACTTGACATAAATCATTAATATATAGTAGAAAAAGTATGGGTCCCAGGACAGAACCCTGGGGAACCCCACAAGTTATATTTTTTGTTTCTGAGAGTATACCATAATACTTTACACACTGATTTCTATTTTTCAGATAACTTATAAACCAATCTAGTGGCTTACCTCTAATACCATAACATTTTAACTTTGAAATAAGAATATCATGGTTTACAGTATCAAAGGCTTTGGCGAAATCCAGAAACACACCTATAACATGTTCACCTTTATCCAATGAATTCATCATTTTATCAATAAATTTTACAAGTGCTACTTCTGTAGAATAGCCTTTTCTAAATCCAAACTGGTTGGATGACAAAATGCCATATTTATCAAGATAATTGATAGATCTATTGAACATTAATTTTTCAAATATCTTTGAGAACACAGAGAGCAGTGAAATAGGTCTATAATTTTCTAGTTGGGTTACACTATCTTTCTTGTGAATTGGCACAACAACAGCCAATTTTAGTTCATGAGGCACAATACCTTGAGTAAATGATAAATTAATCACATGACAAAGGGGTTCAAGGAAACCATGGTAAGTTTGTCTAATTATATTTGGATTGATGTAATCCCAACCTGGACTACTGTTTTTCAAACTAATAATAAGTAGTAACAGGAGTCAGAAAAAAGGATTGTGAACAACTAGTTTGTAGTGGTGATGTGATCCCTCAATAAGCAATTAAATCATCATAAATATCATAAAAAGCGTGACCAATAGCCTGATCATCACTACATTTTTCAATCATTGTACATCCTATCAAGCTCTGAAAGAAAACTTCCATTTTGTCATGCTTGTCCAGCTCTATTGCAACAGTCCGAGTTGTGTCAAAGGCCCTATTCAGTCAGACCCCAGTTAGATGAGGCGATCATGTTGAATCATGACAACTAAGGACATGTGGTGGTATGTGTATCTGAACCATTTACCGCTTATTTGGTTGGTTTTAGACAAGCCCTGTTGGTCGGACACAAAATCAGCTATACAAGAATAACATGGGACGTTATTGTCACGCAATACCTGAAATGTTATATTCATCCATTCCGATCGCTGCCGTGTAAATAACGCTCCCATTTTCACTTCCCAATTCAATGTCCAATCAGTCCCGGCTTAATATGCAACAGTAATAGGCTCATGTGCTGAATGGCGTGGATGGGAGGGGGGGGGTTAAGATTTGTTCACAAACCCCGCCATGGCTGTTTGGCAACGGCGGTATTATGCGAGAAACTTGCTCACAGCAATCAAACGATTATAGCAATATGCATTGGCGATGATGTGTGCGTGGATTGTTCGAATTACGTGTATATTTAGGCGTATGACATGTCCATTTGAATTCAATGGTCAACAAGTATTATATGGTATTTCAACTTATTGCTTAGTGGGAATGGATATGTGATCGCCTTCTGTAAAACAACGTCACAAAGTAAAACAGCAAATTCACCAGGTATGAATTGCCTCATATCACTACAGTTAAGATCAGCTACTGGTGGTGAGATTGTGCAGGTAAAGCAGCCACCTGATGCCAGTAAGATGATTTATACAAAACGTAGCCTTGTGGTATTTCAAATGTCAGTCACGCAGACACCGTTTAGGTATAACAATTATAACCATGTTCGACTACGTTAATTCCTGCGCTACCTTTCTATGAATAGTAACCTAGTGTAAAACATCCTAGTTATAATGATATAATTGCTGGCTGTAGTTGATCGTGCGCTTAATTTCATTGAGAGCCTGCAAAGAAACATAATATAATATAAATTGAAATATAATGAGACCATGCATAAGTAATACACATTTGAAAGACACTATATGGTGCTAGAAATCACACGCAGACACTCACACATTATAGCAAACGGGGCCAGCTTTTTCAGGGTTGGTATATTCATGAAAGCATGACGCCATTACCGGCGGTGCTAATAAGATGACGATAGCAGTAGATGGTGGAGGCTGAGGCCTTGAAACGCTGGATGAATTCCCCAGATGGTATCTGAGAGAACAGAATCGATTGCTTAACAGGTTAAATAATTAATTGATGATGTGTTTGCGTATAGGCACATACTCGCAAGCAAATTAATGTTGTGAACCTTAACCTCAACAAAGGCTGACTTGACACTGTACGCGTCATTACGTTACAAACGGCGCGCCAGAGAAAATCTACTTTAACAATACTGCAGTTAAATTCTTGCACATGGTAAATGAATAGCTGCCCACAGCTACATATTGTCCAAAGAAGCATATTCCGGATTTGATGCTCTATTTGTTCGTAAGAGTGCATTGATGGTGCAAAATAACTCAGTCGTGCTGCTGTTTGTGGGTCGCTTAGGCTAATGGTCTCCATTAACCACTTAGCACGCCCTTGTGTATCAAAAATAACGATAGAATCAGGCGAATGCGAATAAAGTGTTCACTACTGCACAGTTAGAAATAGGCCTAAGCACCTGGACGGAATGTTCAAAACGTGCCTCAACGCATTCGTTCATACTCTTGAACACGTTTACTCTAGATAAATGTCTGGGTCCGACAGTAATAGGTATTCACACATGCAAGGTGGATAATCACCATACTAGGATAACACTGTAATTTACACAGAAAAGATTACACAAAATTGCGGACATTATTCTTAATTGACAGAAGGTTGAGAGTTGATGCCGTGGTAGAGGGGTTATTGTCTATTGACTGATTTAGGCTTGAATGGCAGTAGACATTATCATCTGCACGTGAACTTTAACCGTGGAACGCTCTACGTAGATTAGATTAACTGCGAGTTTTTACAAGGACTACTACCATTTGAGCATGGACCTGGGAGTAGTAATCATAATAACGCACAATGGCATTGTACCAATAGTTAGCGGCATCAAATGCTCGGTGGGTGCACAATGTCCATCAAATGATGATATGTCTTCGCACATATCCCAGCTCTTATGGCGTATCTAGAAGAGTTAGGGTTGATGTTGCAACATTTATATTGCATGCATTATCTGGCTTATGACATTACGAATTGACAGAGAGACGTCTGAGGCAGAATGATTCACCCTCATCGTTATTATACAATGCAAATAGAGACGCATACTTAGCAAATATATAAAAGGAACGAACAACAAAAAACAATCGTGTGTTTTTCAGGTGTGATATGCTGTGTAGTGTGTTCAAGAAATCTAACAAACGACAGTTGTTATACTGACAGTGATTGATTTTATGCAAAGCATGTTTAGGCCAGCAATCACAGAGGCATGAGGGTAACCGTGTGTGAAGAACTTCTTTGCTTTCGTCATAATGGGGCGTCGTTGATGCCGTTCCACTTCAGCTGATGAGATTAAACCCTCTCAGCTGTTGTTTTTTGTGCCTGAGGCGATTTTATATAATTACATTATGAATGACTACTGGCAGATAAAGCTAATTACCATGAGATATTGTACTGCTTGAATTGGGCATTCGCGCGCGCGGTATCACAATGTTTCCTAGCCCGTTTGAAATTAAATGAATATTTATGTACGATTCAGCTTGACATTCGATTGTGGCTTACTCTTTGTTCTAAGTTAGTGACTCCGAGCCGTTACATAAAATATACGGTCACGTGGTTTCATGGTTATTCCTACCCCGAGCGAGCAAATATGTTTATGTATGATTCGGCGCAGATCCAAATAATTGAGGCACTACCTACAAGCACAGCTCTGAACAGTATGCAATTGACCTGATTAGCATACAGTAATTAACTTCAAGCGTCGACTGATAGCTACACCTCATTTTGTACTGCATCTGCATTAATGTGTCATTTCTCGGTCTCTCTAAGGAACAGCAGCACAATGTGTTAACCAATCTTGCTGCCTGCATTCGGTGAAGTCTGATTTTGGCACGGTGAATGAGTATCGAGTCTCCAAAATGCTTTCCCCTAGAGGTGTTATAGATAAGAATCTTTCCCTAGTACCTCAAGACATCCACGGTCATGGCTAACAACAAAATCGTCATATAAAAACCCAATGCAAAATTCCTTCATTAGGGTGGCGTGATAAGTTGGTGCCGAATCAAGAAGGAAGCGTTGGATCGAGCCACTGTGCTGTTTACTGCCTAAATACAAAATCAGCTACCTGCATGTATAATGATTCCAGGTGAAGACTCTTCATATGATTAAGTAATAGCAATTAGTGCTATATATTGCACCACAAGGCGTCTAGATGGCGCGCGGGCGCAAACCCAACAACACTGTTATCAAGACACTTGATGGAGAACCTTGATGGAGAATATAGTACACCTGGTCTGTTGCCGCGAGTGCAATATACAGTTTTCCGTTAACAGCGTGAGTGATGGGTGCATAATTTATCCAACAGGCATTGTTTGATGCTGTGTCAGATACTATAAATTATTATGGGTTTAATTGGCAATAAACGGCCGCGAGAGGATATCACCATGGAGTGCATTACATTTATTAGATTAGGTATCGTGTCCGCAACCAACAGCTACTACTAAGTAAGCGTGGTAGAAGAGAAGATTAGTCAATAAGAAATATAACCGTGCTATTGCATATTGGTAAATTTCAACGACATTCAGTTCTATGTCGAGCACTGGGCATAAACGTAGTTTGTTTGTATGATATGGATCTAATGTAGCATCGTAAACCTTTACCTATATGATGCACTTTGTACTGTTGGTATGGTGCTTAGACAATAAAAAAGACCATTAATGATCAATGTTAGTTCAAATGGTTCAAACCCCTCGGTTAATATATAACGGAATAATGACTGGTTATTCCCGTGTATGTTATCTATGCTCTTAGTATAACGAAATCGTGTGCAAGGGCTACTGTAATGTACGAAAGAAATCATAAATTCAGCAACTAATAGATACCTAAGAATCAGCTACAAATGCTTTCTTGTCGGACTATTATGTGGGAATAATTATGATCCATCGCCTATTACCCCAATGCATAGACATTGCGTTGTATTTTGTAATTCGTCGAATTTGATTCGCATCGCTCGTTGGGTTAGCATGGTGGTGGGCGTACGACACAGTTACTTTTATAACACTAGATATTTTGCATGAAAATCGTAGAGCGCATTTGACGCTCCATCTCTTAATTGTCGTGTGTTGTGGCATATGTGTAGGTACTGCCAACAAACGTAGCGCGCTCTTGACGTATGTGGCAGGGCTAGAGCAAGTGCGGCAAGTATGAGTCTAGGCATGCATACATTACTCATTCATATTATTATGAGCTGTATATGATGACAAATCGTTCTCCATCAGCGGGATAGCTTATGCCAGTTTAAAAGCCACCATATCCATGTAAGTTGAAATGTTGATAGAATCGGAAGGTCCAGTAGATCTAACCACGAGAACAGTATTATGTGAAAAGGTTTTTGCTGGCATTCTCTTGGTCACTTTTTAAGGTCATCTTAATATCAAGTGAACTTGATAATAACTTGACATTCGGCGGCTAGGCACAAACGCTGACTACGAAGTACACGTGTCATCATACATTAGAAATATTCGACAGTAGTGTACGATGTGGGGGAAAAGCCTTGCGACGGTAAATTCTTTTTTAAAGAGGTCCACTGATGTTCACATAAAATCTAATCTTTTTACTGGCTCGATGATCTTCCCGGGGAAAAGTCACCCGCATCTCATGCATCCTATTAAATATCCTTTTTTTGATGCTACACCTCGAACACCATGCTTACATAATTTGAAACGATTGTATTAACCTATTGTTATTATTGCTATTATCATCTATCATTGTACATACAAATAACGAAGATACAAATTGCTTGAATGGTGCGAGAAATATATTTGGATGAATATAAACTCTCTGAATGGAATCACACAGGGTTGAATGTTTTCTCGATTACATGTCCATTGAGCAATATGTATGCACTGCAAATCCCGCTCATCAAGGGCTGGTCTCGAGGGTCATTCTCATCTTGGTCTACGTAAATATATAAAGATTGTGCTGTTGACATTATGCTTAAACTAATCGTAAAGGATATTAAACTGGACTACAGAGAGAAGGCCTAAACCAAGGCTAGTAACAAACAGCACTCTGGCAATTGATATAATACTCAACAAAACGCTAAGCACTGCATATATACGGCAGTTAGTCGCTGTTGACTTCTGTTTTGTTATCCATGGTGCGTTTAAATCATTCAGTAATGCAAATAATGCTCAAAGATGACAATTTATGATATATATCAAGGATAATGTGGAACCTCGTTAGGTCATAGCAATCGATATGTTATTATAGTACAATAGCAGCTATTCTTACAATGGTCCACATCCACGGGTTGCTTCAGCCATATTGCTTTATGAGGTAGGTAAGTGTGCCATATTAGCGTCCTTGCTGCATGTATGAAGTGACGCGTTATAGCCCAGACACATGAGAAACATGAGGCTCATTATATGTTGAAACTATTCATGACAGACAATTTGCCATAGTTAAGTGATATTAATGTGCATTGTGGGATAAATGCCATTTTTGATTAAGAGCTTTTAAATAATGTTTCTTCCGGATATCATCTGAGACCAAGTGACACAATTATAAACACTATCTTATGTTCACACTAGATTATATGAATAGTTGGGCTTATCATATGTCCAACGTTTAAGCGATTAGTGCAATATTGTGCAAGCCCACTCAGCCGTCATTTTGTATATCGTGACCAACGAAAATAGGCAAACATTTATTTCCGATCAACATCGCATACTTCATGCATTACTATGCCTCATAAAGCTAATCTTTCCATGGAAACGGGTCAGTGTAAGGTCATGGTGTAGGCTCTTGCTGATGGTAATATCGTATACTTGCCTGGCTGTGTTACCCACTCATTATGAAAAATAATGGTGTAAAGGGAGGCAGTTTGGACACGACACAGCCATACATAACGAAGAGTATTATGAGCCCTAATGGAGACCTGTTGTACGGGTCAATGTATTAAAGCATTATCTCTCACCTGAAGCCAACTGTCATTATTGCTCTGATTCAATATTTAGGGGGTAACCAAAAATGAAGCTAGCGGCCACGAGGCTTTGCTCTAAGATATGTATATTTGGAATCTTAACCAGACAATTGATCCTGGCTACATTTATGAGGTGCTTGTTCAGTGACCACTTAATTTATTTCGAGGGAAAAGCGACAGTAGCGTCCTTGACAGGAACTCATAAGACCTTGAATATGCAATGATGATAAATAAGATTTAGATTAGATATAGATTAGATGGAAAACGAATAGCTGTCAATGGTTGCATATTTGCCATATCAGTGTTTATTGACAATGGTTGAAGATACATAACATGGTCTTGCCGCTTTTTGTCGAGGCATTTAGGGAAATGGGGCCCATAAAGGTATCCCACTTAATGAACCACTTTAATTTTGTCCATAACACTAATTCGTGATACAGCAGTAACGATGCAATCACATATATGCGAAGGCCTTGTCTTTATCGCTGCACAGCTCGAAATCTGGCAAAGCAGAGGGAAAAGTTTACATCTGGGTCCTCCAGTGAGAGGTATTTGCACTTGACAATAAAATGATGGAATAATACTGTAATTTTACACAGCTAGGCATTTATACAATTGTGGGATTTCTTCTCAATTAAGATAAGCTGGAGAGTAATCTTGATATCTTCTTGTCTGGCTGTTATGTTGTGATAATTTGGATGTATGAACAATATCCTCGATCATCGTCTTTATGTCCCACACCTTGGGCTATGTGATGCAGTGGATTAATGTAAGTTAAAATGTCAGTCACCGTTAACATCTACTAGTGAATATTACCATGGTATGTATTATGTATATTGAATCACTGCAAATTTGGAAAAGGACTAATCCTGATTAAGCATGGTCCTGAAGGTTACATTAGGTGTCATATTGATACACTGTGGCAATTTGCATTACTAATATTAAACTGAATCAAATGATGTATGAGCAATTTGCCTGAAATAATGAATGATATAACATATTAAAGCACTAATATCTAGAAAGTTGCTGTTGCACAATTGATGCAATGTTTCGTATGCATTTGTTTGCTTATGACATCACGAAATGACTTTCACGAAGTGAAGCACCTGATGAGACATCAATCTTTGCCGACGGAAATATTTCGTAGATTAGTAAATGAGATAGTAACCATGATAATTGGTGTAATATTTCGGTAGGATATGAAGCGTTATGCGTAAAAGAAATGATATCAACGATACTTATTTTGCTGACACCTTTGGTCATGGACTTCTCTTTTGCCATAATGGGTTGCATTTATTGTCATTCCACTTCAGTTAATGAGATTTCACTCTCAAAGATATTGTGTTCTGTTCGAGAAAGAGCAGCTTGACATTCCATTATGTTTTGCTCCTTCTACTAAGGGACAAAGTCTATGACTACAACCTACATGGGTACGTACGATTTGGAACAAAGCCAAATAAAAAGACGAGGTCTTTTGCTGCACTCCATGCAAATACAGCGCCAAATTGCAAGCATTTAACTTGATTAGCATATTTGGACTACCATTACTCGTCGACCGATAGCTTCACATCCTTGTGCATTCTATTTGCATTTATGTGTCTTGTTTCTAACTATCTTCGAAACAGCGGCACAATATGATTAACACTCATGCTACCCGTATTTAGTGAGGTCTATCAATGAGCATTGAGACTTATGCTTTCCCTTAGGAGTGTTTTAGGGGAAGAATACTTCTTCTGCAATCGGCAAATACTACCAAGCGCTTGCGGTCATGACTCACAAATAACTCGTCATATCAACTCTCAAAGTAAAATTCACCATGTCTGCACTGGTGTCATTATCTTTATTCTAGATGAAATTCAGTAAATGGAAATAAGATAATTCATCCGCGCAAATAAATGGCGATGTTGCTGCAATATCGTTAGTAGGACACTGGAAAATTTTGCAGTCTCAACGTTTGTCAGCGACGATTCGTTTTCTTCGAGCCAACATATTTGTGCTGCATTGGGGTTCTAAATAACGATATACAGTTTTGCGGATGCAGATTGCGTCCCACTGATTGATGAAGTTTTGCCCATCTATCTGTGGTGTTCTATTGAGGGACATATGTGGCCGATATGCGCTGAGGAAAGAAGTAGGCTAGAGGCAGAGGTTCTGTGTTGTTTACTATCTAAATACAACATGAACCCACCACTTTGTTAGTGATTCCGTGTGAAGTCACAGATGACGTCTTTTGATATTGTTGGATAGTGCAGATTGAAAAACTACTGTCGTTCATTGTTGTAACATTCAGCTCAGAATTGATATCAAATGCAGATACAAATTCGATAAGCCTCCCAGCTTAAATAAATCACCGGTTAAGATTTTTTTTAAATGGTTGAGATATCCTGTCAGGGTGTGTATGCCTATGGTCACCGTTAATTTAACCCAGTTAATGACCCATCTTTAGTTATGCCATAATCCCGCTCCAGTGTAGCAGCTGCAATGTAAAAGCCATGTTCATTATAGCAAAATTCCAAATATGTCCAAGTACCAGGACGGAAGGCGCCTCAATGATTACAATGATTTACACATTGCCTTAGCATTATGCGATGCTATGGTAGATGATATGAATGCGTGTAGGCCGGAATGGCAGTCAACTGAAGCATCTGCGATGCGAATTCGTACAAGGCCCACTCTTAGCAGCAGCCATAATGATACACCGGGCTCTGTTTATTGTTTACATTGAGAGCATCAAATGCTTGGCGCTCAATTGTCATCCATGTTAATATTTTATATACACATGTTACTGAACATATGACGTATTGTGCAGAGTTAGGGTTGTTGTTACAACATTTACACGGTTTCCCATAAATTTGCCTGCTTATGGCATCACGAATCGACAGAGGGGGATGCGGTGCTACATGGCTCTCCCTTAACCGGATTACTTTTGACAGTTTGAGGCGCATATTTAGCAAATATGCTCAAGGAACCACCTTCCATAATGGACTGAATGCACCGGACTGTGCAAATGAATTTCATTCAATGACTGCATATTTGAGCCCAGCCATCCAAAAGGCATCACGTTAACATCTCGTCAATGCCTCCCTCTTGCTTGTCATTATTGGCCTTTTACTTAAAACCATTCGATTTCAGACAATACGATTTCAGCCTCAAAGCTATTGTTTTCTGTGAGAAAGTGGGCAGTTTGATATGAGATTATACTATATCATTATCTGCTTAAAGGCAAAGGCACGAAAGTCACGCGTTGGGATGGACTATTGTATTGCGTGGGTTGACAAGTTTAACGCCATTTCAGGATATTCCTTGTTCCTTTCGAAAGCAATTGAAGTACCATCAATCGCAACAATGTTATTATTCTTGTATTCATTTCATGAATCAATGACGAAATTCTCCTACTAGAAAAAATATTTTGTTGGTCAAGGAAAAAGTTATGGCTGGCCAATTCGGACCGTGTCTATGACTGTTACAGGTTTTGATAGCGACTCTCATATTTTTACACATGGTTCGACTTACTGTACGGAATGCAGTCGCTAAAATCAATAAATTTGTGTAACATATTTACGCGTTGATGCGTTAAGTATTGCGTTTATTTCAAAAAGCGTACGCCCTTTTACATCAAATCCAGTAACTTAATAGATGACGGAATATTTGGTGCACCCCATTAAGACCGTCCAGCTCCTACCACCTACGCGTCTCATGTTCTGGTTGCCGTTTTAAGTCTTCAAACATTATGTATGTTCTATATATAAATGGCATAATGGAAAAAGTAATAAATGTCTTGTAAGACAAGCACTTAAACAAAGACAAAGGCGGATTCTGTCGGGCAATGTTCAAAAGCAAGGTGATGGTTAGTTATGCACACTCCTTATACTTTAGTATTATGCATGACGCCACACATATGAAATGTGAATCGTATCTAATCATTTTCGATCGACTGGCATGGGATGACAACGTACAATAGCCACATTTCCACGATATTCACAGTCATCACTTTGATGTGATTGGTATGAGCAATATACACGAATAACGTAAACAATAACTGCCCAAAGACCTATCAATGAATATAATCATCCTCCCCCGTGGTAGCACGCATATGTCTTCGAGTGTTGTCCTGTTTTCCCCATATCATGTATAGATATAGAATGCTACCGAGCATTATAAATCCTTTGCTAAGCAAGAACTTGCAAATAGACACATGACCCATTCAATAAATGCGTCAGATATTTACACCAATATATCAAACAAGGGGGGACCTTTTGTTCTGCATTTTCATGTCAAGTTAATCCTCGAGCAGATGCTTGTTGTATGATAATGTTCATTCTTAGAGTTGTCTCACGAGGCTCACCGATCAATCTTGAAGGAATTCCTTTGGCTTAAGAGTCAACACCCCTCCTATTAGCCACTTTCAAACCGGGTCGATACCTTTCTAAGCTATGACACGTCATTATTTCAATGAATACCATTTTCTTCCAAGTTATTATTAAGGTACAGAAAATGGTTGAATTATCTACCAAGGTGCTTAATGGAAAATCCCACTTTGTTGCACCAAAACGAATTATTCGCATCAAAAGCATCAAACAGCAACAAATGCAAACTCACGCCACGTGTTCACCGTGTTAACATCACAATGGCAACTCTCGAACACAACATCACTGATAAAGACACTCCTCCTCGTCGTTGTTCGACGTTTGTTTATACTGAACGTGATCACGAATGTATTTGAATGGCCGCGGGTTACACGCGTTTGACATTAGTACTTAACCAAACTCCAGCCAGTTACAATGCCCGTAATTCAAAACCAGTTTTCGAATGAATGTTATTAAGAGATGGATTATTCAGCACGGATAGCCTTTGTATTATGTTTTGTAATATAGTCCATATACTTGTATATCGCCAGGCAGCGACCCGCAGAAACTCATGAAGCATGTTATGCATATATACCTGAATCAGTCATAACATAGGGTTTTCAGCCCAATGTTTTACGGGATGAATATGTGATGAATAGCAAACCGCGAAAAATAATGTCGGCAGTGGCATAACATATACAATAAGTATAAAGTAGATTCTTAGAAGCTACGGGAAAGATTTTTACTAGAACATGTGTTATAGCTCTACTTTCTTTAGCATTCAAGTTATTGCATATGAACATTGGTAGGAACGGTTTTGCCGCAATAGAAATTGTCAATCTGGTTCGTGTTGTTATGCTTGCTATTTCAACATTATTACTACGCCATGGCATGACATCATGTCAAATGGGAATATATCCGTACTCGTATAGGTTACGTCTGTATATTACAATACAGGGTTATGACATTTATCACCCACGGTTGCCTATCGACAAAACGCACATATGATGCTATAAATGCGCTATGAATGTTCCAAAAGAGAGGCAACAAACAGCATAAACATGACAGGCGCTTACAATGTTCAAGACAGATTTGAGCTCGCAGAGGTCATGATTCACCTGCAAAGTCATAAAAGTAATGGTCATTGTATAGTGCTGAGGCTGATTGGTAGATGTTCTTTAAATAGCTTCGACTACAACCTATTAGTTGAAGTTAAAGAGAGCTTCTTATACCCGCCTTCATTCTGTACTGATGTAACAGTGATGGGCAAGTAATCACTTGCTAAAGGTAATGTCCTCGCACTTTCTTGTCAAATTAATAAACACACCTCGCTCCGAGTGCTGCTGGTGATAATTATAAATTAGTTTATTCACGTTGAAGCATGCTGCAAATGTTCCTGATACATTTGAATCGGGGCATGCACGGAGCAATATCAGCAACAATATATGATTATGATCATCATGATGGTTACAATTCTACTATGCTCGATGTCACGTTAAATTGAAATTAGAAGGGTAGTGTTAATGACTGGGTAATGCACTATAAAATGCCCGTATAGACCCGGCCCGTCACGCACATGTGAACAAGAAGGGTGTATACGGCGCACATGCGCGGTTGAAGAGTACCGTATAGGCAATTCATAGGTTCCCCTTACAAATGTAAAGCAGAACCATTTGAGTTATTTCAACAGATGATCCACCGCATTACTCCTGGCAAAACGGTTATAGTACTCATCTCTTTCTATCTTAATTATGTTCCATATCATCCCATATTTTCTGTACACAGCCGAGCTGTCATTCTCAGTGACGGACATGATATATATGATAATACATTACTTTGGATAACGCAATGGTTGTATGTAAATAAGATTCAGTTTGTCAACAAGCAATATTCATTAACCCCTTTACACATATGCTGCATAAAGTATAGGCATTTCTTTTTTCATGACATTAAACAGCCCTTAGCAATCTAAGATGAACAGCAGTTAATTATCATATTATGAGCGTACTAAGCCTATTGATTATTCAATATGCTGCAAAATTCGCTCATGTGTAATGGATCCGTACCTTGATGGTATGCACATTAGCAATATGTAAAGACACTTACACTTGTTTGCCGATATTTAACTTATTTGTGGCCGTATAAGCATCTTGCAACTGATAAATGATCTGGGATGTGAGACAGGAGAAGGAATATAGAATATAGTAAAACTAGGGTAAAATAATAGAAACTTACTTACTCGGTTACTCATTCTATTCATATTTTATATTTATGCATTTATGTGTCTGGCTTGTTGGTTGGTAGGTGCTGTATAATGGCATTTCCACACGCATCAAGCTAATCCCTATTCAGGCCAAATGTGGTATTTTGGGAAAATATTTCGTGTATAAATGTTTATATGAATTCCTGGCGGTGCAGCCTTGTAAGTGGACGCGATGCATTAGAGGAATGTATCTGCTGTCCTAGGAGCAACAATTATCTCCCATATTGATCGTCCATATCAATAGACCCAGATGGAAGATGTTGGAAGGGGTTATGTCATTATGCAGCATCGGCCACCTGATACTTACTGTCATAACTGATCTTATCTATTTGACAAGCTGCTAATATTGAAGGATATTTTTGGGAAACCGGATACTGACAAAATAGGGAGAGGCTGTCGTTGTTAATGGTTGCATAAAAAACATAACCGGTTTGCTTGTCTTTTAAATGTGCAACGCAATACGCAGACGGTATTATGCAAAGCCGGCGATGGCGCTTAAGCCCTATAACTCTCATCATCTGTCATCATCGGGATATTAGGGGAAATGCAAAACATATATATGTAATTTCATTTCATTTGCAAACCAATGGTTCCTTACATGACACACTGTACAATTGTCATGAGGTCTGGTGCTTGGTTCACCGGATATGAGCCTCTTGTATATCTGAAGTAATGCAACTGAAGTCCCGCAGATCAGATGTATATTCAAGATACATTTATGGTTATGTATCATCATTGTAGAAGCGCTTTATATATTATACCTATTATATTAACGAACTTAGATTGTTAACATACCTGTCCACACAAATGTTTACTACTAAAACTTTGTGTTTGATATATGTGGTAATTTGGGTAGTCGTATACGTAGCAGAACAGCGCTCGGCCATACATCGATGCGCGATGTAATTATATAAGAATGAGTCGTTACGTTACTGAAGACGTACGCCAGTCTGAGTTATTGCTCCGGTCACAAGGCCGGTCATAGGCCATATGACGGAACAATATGGTGGACCAGAAAAATATTTACATTTTAAATGATCTCAAATATTGCCTCATACCAATAACCCTCGCAATTAGTAAAGTATATATTGCATAAGTCGAAGAATCAAAATATCCTACAATGTTTGAGCCAGCAGGAATTGGATATAGTAGTTATAACTATATGATAGAGTAAGGCAACATTGTGAACATCCGGGACTATGCATTCAGTAAATAATCTGCGAGCATGTTGCAATTGTATAATTCATCACTTGTAGTGATTGTATCGCAACTGAATTTTCGATTGATTTTTTTAGTAGCCCACAATAATGGATAAACATAGATCGAGCGTTGAATATGCATGCCTTGTCTCATGCGTTGAGTCACAAAATATAGAATGTTACCCTGAATACATAACTTGCATCTGCATCATTGCCTTTGTCATGCGTTAATAATTATGGGCATAGCCGCCGTTCGTTGGAATTGCTTGGGCCTCTGGACGTTTACCACTGTCGAAATCCGAATGTCAATAGTAATGCGAGCAACCCATCCCCAATTGTCAAGCATTGTGCACATGATTCGTTGTACGTGAAATCTGATGTTTTCTTTAATGAAACGCACAGCTGTTGTTGGTAAAGCTTGCACGCTTGCTGAATTAATGCATTTCTGATTGTAAGCGACCAATGTTTTTGGTTTGCTCCTTAACGAAGCCGCGTAGGTGTGCCTTGTTAAACAAAAAATAGTCCGGAAGGGATACTTTCCAGAGGTCAGTAGAAATACAAGCAAAACCTGTGCTAAAATTTATGGCGACGCGGATCCCACATCAAATTACTTAAAAAACCTCTCCTCAACATTCAGTTTCTTTTAAAATACAGGGAGAAACCCTTAACTCTGAAAAATGCTTGTCCAGTCGGGCAAGTCCAGTTAGTTTTTACTTGTCCGTTTGAAAAAACCTACTTGCCTGGTCATAGTATGAAAAATATGACTAACGCGGAATCGCCGATCACGCGCTGAGTTGATGAGTCTCGCAACGCAGTTAGTTAAGACCTTTAGCTCGCATACAGACGATCGGGGTTTTCTTTCTCGGTAAATTGAGCGCACGTTACCAGGAATCGCCGATCGATCTTAATATGCTTCGTTTAAAAAAAATAGAATATGAAAAACAACTTGTCCCGTCGGGCAAGTTAGATGGCAGCTTCACTTGTCCAACGGCTTCACCTACTTGCCAGGGATAATGGTTAATGTTTTCCCCTGCCAATATGTATAGCATGAATTATACTGAACATAATACACTATAATAAGTATCGCGGATCAATCGATCCCCGTCTACCGTAAGGTTCCATTTCGCTTTCAGTTAATATTTATTTTTCAACAATAACGTGAGCGCTTGTTGCTGCGCAGCACATGCAATGTTTCGGTTGACATTGCTTGGTTGGTGACTTTCGCAACCAACATTGCAAGCAAAAATGGTAATTTAAATGCCTTATTGGTCATACAGCTGGGTGCACCTGTCTACACACTGCCTACACAAAAGCTGCCACCGTAAGCAGCAAATAGTGTTCCCTTTGGCGTGACAAACCATTTTGCTTGGAATAAACTACGAACGTTAAGCAACTTTTGTACGATTTTCTGCTTAGCCTTCAACTAGCGAGCTCAAAATGTTCGTGAAATGTTAGTGTTATACCCGAAAATAATCGCAAACAGCCTATCGAATTTTATCATGGTTAAGATATACGGTTAATAACCAAGCAGTCTGGTATATTTACCATTGCTTTGGAAGTGAATGTTCAAAAAATTGTATGTGCGACATGTTTTGACAGAGCAGTGCAAGATATTCCCACGTTTCACAGGGCTTTTCGTGGAATGCAGTCGGGCTGATGCTTTGAGCCATTGGTATAGCAGACAAATTTATCACAAGATAAAACCCAGACACCTCCTAAAAAGAACGATCAATTAGCTAATGTTCATTAACTACTGTTGACTTGAACCTAGCCAATGGAGTTTTTCAATTCTATTCTATCTTGGCTAGGGGCACAAAGTATGTCTCAAGACATAACATATCAAACTTGTTCAAAGTAGACTTTGCCTGGAGTTTTGTTAGCGATTATAAGATTATGAAGCAGTCGATAGTAGGCATAGTAAGTAGAGAGCACAACATTGAAACCAACCTTTCGCTATTTCATCTTATTCGTCTTTTTTGAGATTAAACCACTATTCTGAGTCTAGAACCCCAGCCCCTGTCCCCAGGACTCACACGTTTCGGCCCAGGTTCTTGGAGTGTCTGGCTGTCTCCAAAACGAGTAAAGACTGTACCATTAAAGCAATGACTATCGATTCCTACAATGTTTTGGAAAAGTATGCCTTGTGTAGTAGGTGCGATTTATGCCACTGATAGTAATGCTGACGTACAGCACTAGATTCAAGCGCACCTTGCCCAATACAAATACACAATGTGAATAGCAATTCACTCCCTTGAATTGTTGGGGTTGACTTACTTGACAATGTCGTAGAAAATAAGGTGCAGTTGTTGACTGTGTTGTGTTTTTTTTTTCAAGCTGTTGTATTACATATTGAAGTTTGCCCCATTCGCATTTAAGGGCACATGCTGTGTGCATAGGCTCACGTAATAATCACTGACGTTGTTCATATATCCACTTTTGCTTGCTAAAAATGTCATTGACGTGGGTTTACCTAAAATGCTCTTTATCATATATGGTTATCGTACGCAAGCACTTATGTTTAATATTTATATTTGTTATGCTAGCGAATATAGCAGCTTTTGTTGTTGGGGGTGGGGCTGACAGTCTTTTCCCATAAGCTCAGCTGCATTTGTTCTCGTTCCCTCGGACTGTTACACTATGTCGTGATACAGTGGTTGATGCTAGATACCGGACGCGTCACAAGCATACACCACCTGCTGCTACAGCTATCATAGTAATGGTGTCATTGCATATATCAATAATGTGAAGTCTGTTACGCTGCCTGGGTATTCATAATGAAGCTCAGACCCCGTATTCCACCTTCAGACAAGTATTCATACATTCATAGCTCATCATAATTGTCAATAGAAAGTCGCTTTATTTCTGTGTGCCTTTGCTTGCAATTGCGCAAAACTATATATCCCATTCACGTGTGCGTGTTAAACGCCCTTTGCGTTCACGCATACAGCCTACAAACAAAATTAACGAGGCAATTGTAGCCATGGATACGACGATATCCCCAATGCGGATCGGCACACGAGAAACGCTGATAGCTCGAAGCTTTTCATGTCGCCTAAATGATAATTCTCTTCATAAGATAACATTGCAATTGTTAGGCTTCGGAATTGACTTGTATTACGGTGACTCTAATGTCTCGGTCACACAAGGGGATCCGACAGGTTGCGGGATCGACAATCGCTCGGAATCGCACCACAAATCGCTAGGTCACGCGCCACATATCGTGGATGCTCTTGGAAAGTCGCCATTGGACGCAGGCGAAAGCGCGTGAAAAATAGGGTTTTGAACATTTTCAAAAACCTGGCTGCATCGCACCATTATCCGTCAATGCTTGTGCGGGTTTGAGACTAACAGCTAGTTGCCAACAGACGTACGGCAATTCGAAGACAGAGGTACGACTAGTCGCCGTCTATCTAGCGACAGATAAACCGGGATTACCATTAGCGGCAGCCAATAGCCGGCGATCATGCCACCGTTGTGCGACCGTCGTAACGTATCGTACCGTTAGTGGCGACATGGCACAACCGGTGGATATATGGGTGCAGTTAGGGAGCTGTTCTGAGCTCAGTCCTTTCGTTATTTGAAACGGAAGGCTAAACAATACAGGCTGTAGACGGAAAAGGTTGAATAATTGGTTCTTAACGGTTATTTTTTGTTTTCATATATTTGATATAACTAAAAAATTGGCAATTGTTTATTCTTTACAAATTACTTGATATTGTTTCTGTACATCATGAATATTCACTTCTTTACTTGTGAAGAGCGCTAGCGCTAGGAGGAAGATAGGCTTTGACTAACGCTTAAACGTCGTTAGGGAGAATGGAAGTATGACTTTTGCAGTCGATAGAAAAGTGGCGCTCGGATTATATATGGCGATCCAGCAGTTGACGAATTGAAACACGTTTTATTCCGGATGGAGTATTTATTCACCTGCACGAATTTTCTCGATGCCAATTCAATTATCAGTGAATGCAGTTAGCAAGAGTGGTGAATGCGTTGTGCCTCTGTTTCTACCACTTCACATTCAGCTTGTGTTTATAAGCGATATACATATTGAATGTGAAATACAATCCGACCAGTTGTGTTAATTTTGATCAATTCCGACCTCGTTACACGCTAATAGATTTGAATATATGTGCATTACTTTACATGCGATGCAAATGGCACTTACAAAGTGGCTCATAGTGTGTTCATTTATTCCACCATTGTTTATCGCCAACTCGTTAAGTATACAATGCATAGACAATTACATAGGTCGCAGTTGAATCACTTTCAAAGAGTGTATGGATTATCCACTGCAAGTGCTGACCTCGACATATACGTTTGATAGTAATTGAATTTGCCGCTCAGTGATAAGAGTGAACTATAATATAATGCTGAACTACTCACAACATTAGTGGACAGCGGAATATAGCGAGCTAGCGAATGGCAGCAGTGAAGCATTCCCTTGCTGAATATTAACCCCTAGCCTCTCGGGTGGCCAAACTAAACGCTGCTGTGGAGCTCTCATTGATTTAATGTATTATATGCAACGCGATACGCATCAGGAATCGATGATGCATCATGAGTTGTGCTATTTCTTGATGCAGAAGACTTATAAGCGTCTTAATGAATTGCGTGATAGTAGATTATTGAGAGCCCCTTCATTATTCACAGTACTTGCGGATGGTTCCTTTATTTCTCCCAATTTATTTGCGAAACTGAAGTTCCTTGAACAACTATTGTGTTTATTCCCTTTAAGAATAATAAGCGTGTATGACAAAACCGAGTGATTGAAGGCACGGATGACATAATATATGATCAAAAGAGGTGAAGTTAAAACGTTTCCAGGTGGATGTTCTAACATGTGATACATTAGTTGCTTTACGACATCGTTGACTTAAATATAAAGTCACAGCTTTCTTTGGACATCACAAAATTAAGGAGGATGTCGCATTAATGGTATATGCGAATAAGACGAGGGATGAAATAATTAAGGCACGCACTGAATTCATTTGCTTTGCAAACGCTCTGGGATCTGTTGATGGAGGCTATTGTCTTCACCACTCACCGTGGATATGAACAATGACAATGCTTAGAAGAGTTTGTTATGTGATATCCGCTAATGGAGGTCATTAGCCCTACTGCCTCGGCAAGCGGCACCATGACCGAGCTATTTAGCATGACCAATTAGCATACGATCGCAACTGAATGGAACATTGCTACATGTGTTCTGGTGTAAAGTGCTGGACGTGAGAACATGGCGGTTGGGACACGTAGCAGTCAGTCTATAATACTGTCATGAGTGCGTGCGGAATCGGAGTTTCACCTCATATTACCGTGGTTTGAACCGTTAATTCATTGACGACAAACTTCCGTCCGCTGGCGGGGAAATTTACTGCTTTGCATAGCCGTTGTATTAAGGCTTGAATCTAGGAGAAATGATAGCAATCTACAACGTCCTTCTATCGATATAAGTAATGTTATCTCCTCTATCAGAAATCATAGACCATTTCGTTATTGGGCTAGAGTGATCGGTGCACAACTGAGCGTGACATATGGAACACATAAGGTTCTAGATTACTAGTTTGTCGACATGTATAACCGCGGTGTGATGAGGTGGAATACTCTTCCGCATTACATGAGCTTCAGAGGAACATTTTGCAAAATAATTTTGCATAAACTCACACATACGATGTGATAAAGTAATATCATCAACAACACATTGCACGTACGTTAGCAGGCGATGATATCTTGCCGAATGTTTCCCGTTGTGCTCTTGCAATTATTTCGAGGTCACAGTCATGAAACTGATAGTATGTTATTCAACCGTTACAGCTAACTATCCCGGGGATGAGTTTGGCTTTACTGATTAATCAGCCTCGAACAATTATGCAACCAAGTTGAGGCGCCATGACAACGTGTCTCCTTGGTAACAGCGGTTTGCACAAAGCGTTTGGTATTAATTCCTGCAGTATATCGTGTTTGGAAATCCAACTGCAACGAATCTGCAGCTGCATATAATTTCCAATTACCATGCACGGTTCGTAAATATCACCGGGTTGTTAACTGCCACATCTTCAGGATGTATATCACCCACAGTACATGTCGCAGTGAGACATTTACACGGAATAGATACATGAGTGTTTCTCATTCACAATTATGTTAGAGTTGTGGGTGATACCTAAATAGAACAAAATCTAGCATTTAAGCGCAATATGTTAGCCACACAACGGGGACTTGAATATTTCTATAAATTCGATGTGACTGAGATCATTCGTTAGCACTGTAGGTTTTCAGAATGTAATATACGACAAATTAAAGGCACAACAGTGACATTTCAATTAGTTTCTATCTAATAAAGCTCTCGTAGGCGATTGTTAACTGTCTGTTTGCAGCAGAGGTAATTCAGTGCTAGCGTGTGGGTTGCATAGCTCACGAACCATTAACATGACTCTGTCAACACATTTATACTTAGGAATACCTTAGGTCCTTGTTCGTTCAAGGTCACTGCGAATTAGTACATCATGCAGTCTGGCCCTCTGTACTCACACTCTGGCTTTCAACGGAATTACTCAAACTCAAGTGTGTTGAACACTCTATTAGACCCACGCAAAATTATAAACTTGACTTTATTACCTTTACTTACCTTACTTCATTTAAGTCGCAACAACAGGTCGATTAAGAATAGTGACATGAAATGTCAATTCATGACTTAGTACTAGGTTGACAATCGTTCAGACCGGCAAATATTCAATTTTTTACAGTCACTGCCTGATATGCGCAGGAGGCAAAGTGAAGGCATATATTAGTGGACGTACTCTGTTGTTAATGTCAGCGTAATTCTGTCGTTTGAGAGATAAATCTGCAGAATACGCATTTACAGAAACAATGTACAGGACAGATTTATACATTAACAAAACATGTAAATCATGCCGACTTTTTCACAATTCCTATTGGTGAGCCGTATATTGTTGACCACTCATAACCACTCGGTAGACACCATACTATCTCCCCCTCTTGACGCGGGTACATGTTCTAAGGGGTTACAGTGACGTAAGTGCGTTAACAAAATTAACAATAAACACATTGATTTCCAGTGCAGGAGTGATTTTATATTGGCAGACACAGCAAAACGGTAGAGTGTACATATGTGTATTCCGCGTAAAAGTCACCAGCACTGTCATAATGACACGGATGGACAACATTGCCTCCAGTTGGATTGGCAATGCATCAGCTATTGCAATTATATGCAACTTACATTATTGCATTTGGTGAGAGGTGGGAGATGATGGTTTATTCAGTGGTTTTCATCATCAAAGTTCGACTTAATACACAAGCAATTTCCTCCTGGATTTGAATCGATCAGGTTTGTTGAGATAAGCTATGCAGTCGTGCATTTTAGCAATAATCGTAAATTGAGATGGCGCCATGTTTTGATACCGTAATTGCAATGGAGATATGTGTCTCATGGGTCCCGAAAAGCGAAACATAATTTGGGAAATGTTGGTCATCTCGAGTGCAAGAATTATGATTGTTCCGTACCAAGCATGTCGATTAACCGCGAACATGCGCTGGCTTCCATTGTCACCAGTTAGTAATAACGGGAGAGCGACGTGAAAGCCCGGCGTTCATTTAACTACATATGCCAAACATTAGCAACCGTTTTGTGATACTGCTCCGTACTGCAAAATCTTAATTGACGCATAAACACGCACGTATGAATTTTCAAAACGCAGGGAAAACAATTACTTTCCACTTTGAAAACAAACACATGTGCTCTCTACAATATCATAATCAATGTGATAAATAACATGATAGAAAGCCGAATCACTTGCTTTTTCCATTTTGCCCGGAAGCCCGTTATAAGTGAATTATTTTTCTCTTAATCATTGCAATCACTCTATACTATCTAAAGCTCTTTCCGCATCAAGGCAAATGACCCACGACCGGAATGCAAATGATCAAAACATGCTACAGGTTTACTCCTATCTCGCTAGTGTTACAGATTTACGTTTCAACGATTTCATGTTTCCGTTTCTGTTACTTAAATTACTCGATTGTCAACCTCTCGCGTCAAATCATCAATTATCTCTCCATGTGGCGCCTTCAAACTTTGATTTGAAAAATACAGAAGTATTTCAAGCTAGATATGGATCATTAGTGGTCAAACGCGTTTGAATCGATTTCGGCAGATTAGGTGAAATAAGCTAAGCAATGATACACATGGCTCATTTCTCGAACGTTTTTATTTAACAACAAAACAATTGGTTCTAACTTTAGCGCTGGATATCAAATACATATATATTATATCCGTTGAGATACTGTACATATTGTAAGTAGCATTGTTATATTGTATCGCGTGACTAGGTGCAATATTTAGCACATATCACTGTGGATAACCAAGTTAATGAAAACCCAGAAACAACATAGGATGTCCCATGTATTTGTTTGAATAATAGCGGTAACAGATTCACTTGATGCAGATGCGTTAAGAAACGAACAGCACAATCGGTTTACGCCTCGGTATCCCCATCGTGAGGACCAGCGATATTGCAGCTATCTGCCCGGTTAAGCTGGTATACTACTAACGAATATAAACTTTCTGCTCATTTCTGCTCCACTTAATGATCAATGTATTTGTATGGGGTTTTAAATCAGACTAAAACATAGAGGTGATTACGTTAGGAAGAATAAATAATAACATTACTGTATACAAATCTATTCATGATGAAATGCTTTCTGCAGGGCATCATGCAATGTGTCTCACTAAAAGCACGACACTTCTAATCCCGTAGATTGCACTTTCGCGATAACTAAATGAAATGGTTAAACTCGTATTATGGTTTTTGTTCATTATTTGCGCGTAAAAAATCGGCCGTACTTCAACACATTTGACTGTTGCTGTACACCATTAACGAGAACGGACGCATTGCTTAGTGTTGATTATGTTTGACAAATGCATACTACATTAAACTAGTTTAGGGTTATGCCTATGAATTCAGTGGGTTTAAAGTAAGTCATACCAATCTATTCATTCTTATCTGGTGCAATGTATATGTATGAAGCATACTGAATTTATAAAACTTGTTTGTTTTGTTGCTCAGATGAAGTTACTTACCACAGTGGCCTCCTGGAATACATTCCAACCACATTTTGGTGCATACTGAAATGATCCCATCAACGTATATAATCTGGTACATACCGATTATCAAAAACCCAGACTGTCATACCTGTTTAATATTGTCCAGTATCGGCAATCTACTACAAAACGTTTGCGCTTTACTGACAATTAAAATGATGGCACCACATTGAATATGCAGGTTTCCTCGGTTGTTGTAACCGCTGCATGGATGAAGAGTGACTACAGTTTATACAAACATCAATAATTGATATCAACTCCTTCATTGTCGACGAAACATAGTTGGTATCATCCTTGTCACAGTGTCATGGGTGTTGCTGTCTGGAGGATAACGGCATAGTTGGTGGTAAGTCGGGCTAAGACTTGCGTTACAGTTGCCACGGCTTAGTGAGTCAAAAGATAGATGAATATTTCTGTCATCATTAGCACTTCAAACAGCCTTCGTTTTGGCTCTCAGCCCAAGGTTATATTATAGTTGATTGGTTTTGAAAGGTCGTATGTGATCGGAATTATGTGGCCTTTGACATGAAATCTCCAACTGTCATATCGAACGGACTGATTATCAGCAATCAACAGCGTGGTCTTTAGATTGATAACAAGTGCGTTTTTCAGAAAGTATTGATGATTCTTACCTCAGTTTTTATGCCAAAGCAAATCATTGATTACCTTTAACAAATTTAACGTCACAAGGGTTACAAAGCTTGGCTCCAACTTAACCACTTCCATGGAGCAATCTGAGTTTTGGGTTTGATATTGTGGGATAGCTTCCAATCATGGTAATGGTACAGCCAGTCATGTTTACAGCCATGTTGCCTGGTGGCTATTATAATATGATTACCAGGTTGCGGCAGTTAACGCTAAGCCGCCATAAATAGTCTCTTAATGATGAACTACATAGTATGTGCCCCATCTGAGAGCTGATCTAATGTACAGCAACAAGATTTGCTCCAAAATGGCACGGCAGCAAATAGTAGCTGTTGGCTTAGTATGCCTCATCAAGAGCGGTGTCCCACACAAAAAGGCCAACATCGCGTGTTGAGTGCACAGAAGAAGTGCTAAACATGACCAGGTGCGAGCTGTGCGGCTATGGATCTTGTCATCCGTTCACTGCATCAAACAGCAAATGCAGTTTCATCTGATTAACCAAAAGTGCCAGTTCAATTACTAACGCAGTGGATGTGCACACGCGAACTCGTTGACCGGTATAGGGAAGGGGACACGATATTATCGGCGAGGTCAGCAGGGCCACTCACCGGCGACGTATATCCCTATGACTCCACAGGTGAAGCACTATCCGGATAATGTAGCACTAAGAGGACAGCCAGTAATGCATGAGATTATTTCATCATCATTTGTGAAGAACATTCACTCGTTGAAGGCATGACGTATCATAGCACAATATCTCCATTTGAAGCATCGTAGAAAATGGATGTGTCATATCGATCGCTACAATCGTTGTGGCCCAGGGGAGCAAATGTTGGATATGATTGACAAGGCACATGACGTTATGGTCATTCCATAACATACATACACGTAACTAGTCCACGCTGTCAACATCCTCATCCTCATTGCATTACTCTTTTGCGAAGGGGAATACTTGCGTACTTGAGGTTAAATGCATGTACCAACCATATTTATTCACATTATTGTATTGATACTATGCAGCATTGTATGAACCTCAGCCAATGTCATTACGAGCTATATATAGAGATGCAAAGAGTACAAAGAGAGAGTTTTGTATGGATTTTTTTTCATGGTAAAGGTCTTAATAATGCCGCGAAAACAAACCTTTGGAAATATGCAAGGAACGATACAAAATGCTGTGTATTTATCCTGCCGTATTTTGTCAACGCATATATGTTGTTCCTTTTTTACCCCAATTAATAAACCCAAAAATAATGACCGCGTACGTTACCTCGTAAAATACGTTACCCCTAAAATTACTTTGGTAGATTTAAACCCGCATAGCAATCTACGAACGTGACGATTGTGGCTAATAAAGTGTAAAAGACTAGAGAATAGCCAGTTTAGACAGATGCATTCTACCTCAGGATTGGTTTACATACTCTCTGTAACTGATGGAAATGGGATGCGCTAAGGGAACAGACGATAAATACAGTGGCAGTGACAGGCCACGACATAGTTGACTAGCGCAGTAGGTTTGCCTTTACCACCGAACGTGCCCTATCCTATCAGCGTTATTGCAGTATATATGATATCTAACAAATATTGTGATGATGACATTTTCTCTAAAGTGATCAGACGCCACAGGGTGATTAAAAAACTTTTCTACAGAGGAGGCATCAAAGGTAAAAGTGCGCTGCAAATGCGGAGTGAGGTCTAAATGAGAGGACAAATCCGTACCGTATTTCATGACGTACATCCCTAATCATCGGATACCATATAAGAAATACAGAGTTTTGTATCATAAAGCTCATTCGGACTCGAAATCGTCCACATCTTCCGAATAGATCAATCATGATGAAATCATGACGTAAGAGCATATCTGATTCAATCGTATTATATACACCCTTACGTTTTGTGAGATATTATGGTAATTCTTCAACAAAAAACAGGTCGCTTCGGACAGGCTGTATTTATTTACGATATGTCATGTCACAGATCAATTTCTTTACTGCATTAATATGATCAACTGTGGCAAGATTCACAAATCATGTCATTTCCTATTTGCAATGAGTGATAATGCAGCCATTAGAGGGGCTCCTGACGCATACAATCTATCACATCGCAAAACGCTGGTAAACAAGCTCGCATTAATATGAGCGATCGTACCACTCGTACGAACGCTCACATTATGAAAGAATGGACTATCTACTGATTCTGTATCGTTGAAAGCATAATTTTCGTGAACATACGAAACAGAGAGATATTTTCGACGGTTATCATGATCGGTAATTCCGAAAATTGTAGAGGAATATTCACAAAATTAATTTGCAGGTGTATTAATCATTCCACAAGTCTTCTAAACATACGTGCCACCCAGATGTTTCGGATTAACGCATTCCGTAATTGAGACTGTGACCTGTAAAATAAGGTAGAGGCCAAGGTCCAACCAGACATAACAGATTCACACATCGGGTTTACATTGAACATGAGACTTGTTTATGTATTTTATTCATAACTCAAAAGTCAACGGTCCAACAGCGCTCATCTGTAGTCTGCAAAGACTTATTGACATCGAAAGTAAAATCTTATCAAACTGTCCACACATTCACTAGCAGTGAAAATGATCAAGCCTCATATATGAATTACTTATGAGACTAATTTGCGTTTATATTGGTGTACTTACATACATCTATAGGAATACAAACCTCCACAGGCTGTAACAATTACCATGTACCACGTTTTGTGATTTCTGAATCCATGGTTCTCATCAGACTAGAAAACTGCAAGCTGGTGTGGTTATGGACCTGAATGCTTGAGTTATTCCGTTAGTCAACAGCTGGGGACAATGATAGGTATAGCTTTAGGAATTTAACGGAGAATATATGTAATACCAACCACCACTGGGATCAAACGATTCTTGCAGGGCATCTTTGTGTGCTTCGAAGTCCTGTATTGATATTTCTAACTCAATATTAGTTTAGTTCTTATCTCTTCATTGTTTCTGTACCAACAGCAATATCTCATCAACGAATTACAAAATCCGAATGGATTAGCGTGATATGATATTAGGTTACAGACGAATATGATAGATCGTTTGTGAGTTTCGCCGCAAAATTGACCACATACCGCCAAGCAATCACACAGACTGGCACTTCAACACTTCAAACTGATTTTGAAACGGGAACAAACGATCTAGTCTACATGGGTTGCTTTCAGTCTTAATATTAAACTAATAACAATTGGTTATCAAACGTCGATTATTTTCTTATCAAATACAAAATAATGATCCATATATATCAGCAAGAACCTAAACATTGACCAACACATAAACTATGAATACACAAGGACATTTGTCTCTATCACAATAAGCAAAGCAGACATAATTGACAGCTGTCAAGATGACATGCACCATACCACTACACTTGCTACGTTTGTACATGAAACAATGCGATCACCGACAAATTGTTTGCCAAAAGTAACATCTATAGTCCGATGATATCGTTTGTTTGGCTCTAAATAATGTGGGTCTATTAATATTATAGTGTTAAATTGAGTTTCTATACAATTATAGTGTCTGTAAGAGTGTGATCGATTTGTTTAGACGTGAGCGTTTTGGCAAGACAGAATTTTCGTACGAGAATATTAGTGAAACACGAAACTCTCGTACCCTTTTTTGTATACATTGGAAACGCTCGTTGATATAGGAGCTGTTTGTGAAACGATCCCCTGTTTCTTACTTACATGGCAGCAGAATGTGGTCACCACTCTTGATACCTGCGTTTAGTGCGGTCTGATTTTGTCACCGTAAATGCGCACCGATAGCTATAAATGTTTTTCCTTAGAAGTGTTGTAGTGGAAGAATACTTCTATATGAATGACGATTACTTTTAAGCGCTCACAGCAAATATTTCCGTCATATAAACTCTCAACGCAGAATTCATTTTGACTACATGATGAAATTCAATACAAGTAAATATCATTATTTTTCCTTCAAAATAAATGGCGCTGTTGCTACATACTCGTAATGCGGACACTGAAACTTTTTCGCTCCAACGTTGTCGGCGCCGCTTCATCCTCCATGAACCGATATACATTATTGCAGCATCGGGAAATCGCAATGATGTCATACAGTTTTGCGGATGCAGATGGCGTCTAAATGGTTGGTGCAGTTTTGCCAATCTCTACAGGGTATGCTAGTGAGGGACATATATGGCCGATGTTGAATTCCATGTTACTGCAAAACTGACAAATGGTGATGTTATAAGATGGTTGCGAATAATGAAAGAGACTTCAAACAGGGTCAGTGTGCTGGATTGACAGCAAACAACGTAAATTATGTCTCCAGCTATTACATATGATTAAGTAACGGTAATTTATCAATGGTTCAACATACACTTAACAGATAATAGCTTGAGTGAATGCCCTTTTTTAATGGTACATTCACATCGACCTTAATTGATGCAAACCTATTTATCTAATAAACTTTGATAATTTGAAGCGATTGTATTTTACCATTTAAAATCCACTATAGTCAAACTAATCAGTGTAGTTTTGGAAAATGCTCCCCAGACTGCCATGCCGAGACGCATGTGACAGATGACGGCATGCAATCTATATCACTAGAATATGGCACAAGATGACGTGCCAACCGGTTTCTACATCACTAGAATATGGCACAAGATGACGTGCCAACCGGTTTCGCGAACTGGCAGCTAAAGCTCATTACTACAGAATTATTCATTTAACAACATGCAGCAAACAATATATACGTGTTCCTGCGTTATCCCTACACAGCGTCGGTAGGAGCCAATAGCGTTGCAGTAGCCATTAGAAAATAATAATGTAGAGTTGTTTACAATGAATTCAGGGTTTTACATTCGTTCAATATGTTCTTATACACGTATCTATCGTTAGTATGAAGGGTTCGTATATAATCAGGCTATGTCAATGAGAGCACGTTCGTGACTTACAAAGCTTTCACATGGTACGACGGCTCCAAATCAACTCTGTTACACTATTTGTGTAGACGAATATGAGTTTTACTATTTTCAAGATTATCTAGAATGTGACGAGCTCATTATGTTCTGTGCAGATTAAAAATAAACTTTTGTATATTCAGCTTAAAATTGATATCTACCTCATATTCTCGATTTGATTCAAGTCGTCGCCTTAAACACCGTAAATAAATCCGCTTTGAGGATTATGTTCAAACGGCGCTGCAAATGTTCTTATGTCGTAAAATGACTATACGCTTTGCACACATGTTACGGTACATATGGCGTATTAGGTAGGGCTGTTGTTGCCAAGATTTTGCATGCATCTGCTCGCTTATGGCATCACGCAATGACCGGGAGAGAACCGATGCCACATAAGTTTTTCCTTACGGGATTAATTTTGACAGTTGTCGACGTAATAACTGAGCAAATATGAAACAATAAAGACCAGCTAGAACACATCGTGTGCCATCCAGGTTTGCTATATACCGGACTGTATGAAAACAACGATTTAATCAGTAACAGAAGCTCTGCTAGCAGGGACAAACCTGATTAACTGCAGATTTAACACCAGCTGTATGAGGGACATGAAGTACACGCCGTCAAAGACTCCCTCTAAGTTGTCATTGCGAGGCTTACTTTAAGCAAGTTGGTTTCCGTAGTTACGATTTCATCCTCAGCGCTATCGTGTCTTACGAGAAAGAAGGCAGCTCGAAATGAGATCAAGCTATATCCTTTCCGCTAAGGCAAAGGCAATATCTTCGAAAGTCACGTGTTTGGGGGCGCTTTTGTATTCTTTGGGCTGGACACATTACGCACCATAACAGGATATTCCTTGTTCCTTTCGAAGGCAATAAAAGTGCCACCAAACGCAACAATTTAATTATCTCTGTATTCATTTCAGGAATCATTGACCAAAATATATGCGAGCATTTCGCGAGAAAGCCATTCGGCGATTAGATGGGTGTTCGTCAAATGTCTCCATCATGGGGAAGTAATTACAATGTTTTTGTGGTCCATATTCCATTTAAGGAACGCGAGACAAAATCCGGCTAGGTTAAAGTACATCCAAAACATGTTGCATCATTATGAAAGAAGAAAGTATAGTTACTGACATTTGGCCTAATTATTACTTGCCGCCACAAATATGACACCTATGCATGAATTATGATCTTATTGCTAATATGGTCGTTCGCGAAATCCAACACAGCGCGAATAAATATCCTTTGTTTCTGACGAGTGACTAACACTACGAGTTGATCGATCTCCTGTATTTATTGACAAAGACAATAAGATACGTGTAAACCTCTTGCTATTCCTTGGTGGACAATCTGCATTTAGATTAGCAAATGTATATCCTTGCATGTATTTATTTCATGCCGTCAGCTGTCACAACTCAGGGCAAATTAGACGTATAAAACCAACGTCTTAACGCCAATCCATAGCCCGTTTCCCTCTGATGATCTCAAAAAATTAGGATACAGAGAAATGATTTTCATCGATGCTTAAGCTACACCATTGTTTATATGACATGGTGCTCTTTCGTTGCGTGATATATCAATGGGTGTTCAAACTACTTGAATCAACACACATACTCGAAAAATATTACATTTCAGGTGGTAACGCATAGCATGTAAGATGTAAGTTTTGTTGGCACAGATTACGTCCTGTTGCTCGGGGCGTAGTTTATCTAATCTTTATTGAGCATTATAAGGAGTGGTTGAAACCCATCGTGCATTCCACAATGAAAATTATAATCTGTACTCTCAAATGAACAACTAACTCATATATACAATGCATGCTATGTAGAAGATCTTTTGGCAACGACAGTCAGCATATGCAAGACCAGCAACATAAATGATGAGGAGATTGAAGCACTGGAGATCCCACCCAATCTGAACTCCACCTTCGAGATCCCAGAAAAGCACCAAGCAGTCAATCAGTTCCGCTCAGGCTTCTCTGAGTGCTAGTTTCATATGAATATCCCACATAATTGTTCGTCTCCTCTGGAAATGTGTTTCGGATGATTGATGTCACACAGTATGGTATTGGGATACGATTTTTCTTTCCAAGATAATGATAGCATCAACGAATAAACAAATGCGTATATGCTTACTGAAAACTCAATATTGGCTTTAGTTTCCATTTCATGTCTTGAGAATTATGCTGCATTCGCCTGTATTAATTGTACTTGGTCCTCATTCATGTTTTTCTTCCCAATGTTTTAGGGGATCAATAGCACACCCCGGAAAGTAATGTCGGTAGGGGCACAAATATACCATGGAATGTAGTACGTTCTTGGAAGCTTTGGTAATAATGATTTCGAGACGATGGGATCCCTTCTTTCTATGTTGTGTCATTTTTATTGCATATTAATATTGGTAGATTTTTGATTTTTTACACGAAAAAAAAAATTGCCTGGTCTCCGTGTCCGATTTGCTTGCATTTCAGTATTATTTCTGTAGCATTTCATGACATCGTGTTAAGTGGGAATTTTTCCGTACTTGTATAGGTAATGTCTGTATATTACAATACAGGGTTATGCTATTTAATAAACACGGTTGTCCTATGGGCAAAAGACACATATGATGCTAACAATGTGTTATCAATAATCGGCTAAAATACTGGCACCCAACAGCATGGCTAACATTGCGAAGTTAAAGGGAAAGCGCCGAGGAATATTGACTAAAGTTCAATTTTCAATCATCAACAATCTACCAACACCGGTCCGATGTGTTGGTCAAAAGTTTTCTTTCTTACACTTGGCATATTACATGCAGAATATGTCAGGATCATTAATGATCCGTTTTTAATTGGATGTTGGCCATCATATGTGAGTACCAAGATGCCCCCGGTAATGTTAATGATTTCGTTCAGTACAAAGCTTCATCATGGCCTATTTAAAAGCTAAAGCTTAACGTAAATGGCAAATGACAGTAAAATCCCTACAATTGCGTGATGACATCTTTGAAAATGATTAAAATGAGCCCATTGCATTGTCAGACAATACGCAAATCGTCCCTCCCATCCCAACATTTATGTTTTGTGTGGCTGTTTTTCGCTCCAGTATAGCCACAGTAAAGATGCATAGTTACGCGTTATGCTTTTCCATGACTTGATTCGCCTGGAGAGCCACGCAATATAACAATCCGGTGGTCAATCATCAGTGTTACACTATCATTACATTCATATGCGACCTTAAATAGAGCGCACATGCTAAATCGGAAGCAGTCTATACGGTATGCGACACAGTATCATAATATTCATCGTTATGAATCTGTCTGTTTCTTTCATCTTTGAAAAGCCGATGAGACGCACAATTGCATGTCTTGGTTCTAGAGAGCAATCCATACACGACATTTGTGTATCTAAATAACGAATAATAAAGTTAGAGTCAATCAAGGCAGAAAACAATCTATATATTTATATTTTGCTCGTTAACTGCGCTACAAGGCTCTACATTTGCTGGAAAAGAATAGACAGCCGGTCGTTTCATAGCCAACATCATGGCAAGCATGATTGCATATGGCGACGATGTTTCTTCCTGACAGGTCAGAAATGCTAACGTGCCAACCAGGCACTCTTTCGATCTAGGACTGTTTACATAACAGGCTTAGGTTGTCATTTCATGACTTGGATTTTATTTGCTTATCTTAATTGAACTTTGTCCCATGCATGGTGACTTCGCCGTCTAAAAAATATGATGAAATATACCATTATTTGGAATATTTATTGGATGAAAATGACAACATAGCGCGGAACGAAGTACCATAACAAACTAAGTAGGTTCGTAAGAAGTGCCTGAAATGTTTTATAGACACGCAAAATTATAATGATGGCTCTAGATTATTTTACCTTTCCCAACGAATAAACATGAAAACCAGACCGCCAAACCTGCTGCTCTCGTCGCCCGCATTTAGCTTTCCTCAGATAATTAGTGACTTTTTTGCGATGCAACGTCTGAAAGGCGCTATTATGGAACGAACAGACCCATTACTAAGGCATCAATGATACCTGTGAGATATATGGGTCTGCCAAGATATCCTTCGATCTCAAATACTTTTCTTATGCTTCACTCTTTGTTTGTAGGACACAATTTAATATTGATGGTGTCCCGATAGAGTCAAGGATCATATCGCTGATTATAAAGAGTGTAGGTGATTATCTCACCAATGCCTCTTCGTCAGCTAGCTGAGGATGACTTATATATTAATTACAATATAGATGATAAAAGGTCACTAAGCTATATTGCCCTCAACAACGGTTTATTTTTATTACGGCTTCTAAGTAATAAGTTACTATTTTTTAATAGCTGATTTACTCCAATAGCCATCAGAGTTCTTTTGAGAGCGAAAAATAGGATTATTGCAGATTGGCATGGATGTACTTAACAGACGGTTTGCATTGTGGCTGAAGATATAATAAATTGTGAGCGTGTGCGTTATCGGTCTGTGAGTCGTTATGCGCAGCCAAATAAGTTGCAGCTTGTTCCTAAGAAGTGTCCACGGCTTAAATACATGAAGTTAAGGAGTTTAAATATGTTAAGTAGTCAGCGTACCTAACTCTTACTAGATCGATCAATCGAATAACAGCACTTGTGTACAATGATTGACAGTTGATAGATCATATGTACTGTAAACGTTTGGCTTTTCGAATCTTGATGCATTTTGGTTTCCCAATAAGTCACAAGTTGTATAGTATGCTCTAAAATAACTTTCAATCGCCTTGTGTGGAATGCTAAGAGATAAGATGGTTCTGAATACGGACCGGCTCTTACTTGAGAGCGTGTAGCATTATATTATGAAATATATTGAATACATGGTATTAATTAAGCAATTTGCTGTAATTGCTTCCATAGCTTGCTATGTTGCCGCTATGAATGCGTCGTATCGCCCGAAATGTTTATTTATGAAGTCCAAATTGTGAAAAGCCATCGTTGAACTCCTAAATGTTTAGAAGGATGCAACTTTTCCGGATTATCATAAAACAAGGTGTTTCTGTTTTCGAAGCTGACAATGGCGGTTCGGAAGCTATTCTTGTAGGCGTTATTGCTGTCAATTTTGAATTGCACAGGAAACCGACACTAATGACGCTTTCAAAAATAGTTGAGAGGTAATCGAAACAGAGTTATGAACATTATATGAAAACGTAGTTTTTACAAATGCGTACATACGTAAGGGCGTTCTGCTTGTTGTGTACTGAGCATTCTGCATGAAACATTCTTCCAGGTAATTCAGTTTCACCTGCCATCCGACACCTCTCACCAGTGTAGGATTTTCAATCATTGCGTATCAAGTATTAACGTAAACTGTTAACAAACATGTAGAACATACAGAAGCAACGTAGCGCTCAGAAAGATTCATCAACGGGATCTTTACTGGGGGCTACTCTAGAAACAGTCGCATTTGTAACGCATATTACCGTACACAAGAGCAGTCGTTTCCCTTTAAATCCAAATTACATTCCTCATTTTACATCGTCGTCGCCACTTTGCTTACCTGTTAGACCAGCTAAGTACGGTTGCATAGTCACACCACATATTTCGATAATGTATCAAGTCCAAGCGGTGGCAAATTGATTGTGGCTGTAGAGGAGTAATTGGTTAACACAGGTACGTCTAATGATGTCTGACGGCACGTAACATCCCCAGGTAACAGCGATGTGATATCATGGCGCCCGCTTAGTTTACTGTCTAACCCCAAAATGATCTGCGTGCGTGGTTAGGATGAACAAATATAGCTACTATGAGGGCTATGACTTATGTTATGAGTAGTATTCATACGTTATGTAATATGATGAGTCGTTTTGATATTAACTACCCGCATAGTCATTGGTCTTCTGTATAAAAGCAGATTGATGTCACTCAAGGAAACACGTTGAAGTCGAACATGAGTCGCGTTAAATGCAACGGGGAGAGCAAAGTCGGCTTGGCAGAAGACGAGGAGAGCGCAAGATAAATGAGTAAGTAAGATAAGGCTTAAATGGGTTCAAAGACGGATGTTGAATAAAGCAATGCCTCAAAATACCTGACATAGCGAAATTACAGGACAGCGTACTACAGGTCAGGTTGGACGAAGGTCCATTTGAGGGTGATGACGTGGGTAAGGAGGTCATTCAAGTTCACACACGTAACCTCATGACATGTCAGTGGTCATGCCATCGTCATTTACTCGGACGAGATCGCGTGATAAAGGTGTAACAACTAATTCAAATACCATATTCATTCGAAAGACTATCATACTGCTAATTCAATATGTTTTATGTTGGGTATGCATTGGGCAATGCTGAGGTTACTGCCGTTGTTACAGCAGAATAGTTTGGCAATTGTAATTGTGGCAACAGAATGGCGCAACACGATGTCCATTCCCGTTGCATCAATAATCATTCTATACCACAGATGCAAAACGTAATTATTCAATCGATATATATGACGTGTGATGAAACCTAAGTTTATTCTAGATCGCCATCATGTTATTACATGACGTATTTTTACCAATACGATGCACACGTATAGCAGGTGATTCTGCACCAAACATCAATAGGCAGGGTTATCCTTAAAGAGACAATCGCTGAAATAAATTTGCATTACACAGTCAGCGGGGGAAGGTGTGCGATAATATCAGCCGATGCTAAAATAAGCTACGAGCAGATATCTACCATTGTTTAATAGATATACTACAATGCTAGTGATTATTGCACTTAACGTACACCTGGAATATCCAAGGCAGACTCTTCTGATTTTGATGATTAGCTACAACTGAAACACACAACAGATACAGCATGACCTTGATAAGAAAACGATTGTCAATCTTCATGAAATTTAACTATTTGCATTCAGTTCAAGACAAGCTTTGTTGAGCGTAACAAGAATTCACAAGTCAATTTTGATTTTTATAATTCCAAAGCAATTTCGAAAGCTTCATCTACATGTCCTTCATATGGTGTTAGTAGGTTTGAAAGAGAGTATCGTGCCTTGGGGTAAGGCTTAAATATTATTAATTGTTCTTCTAATGCGCGCTCTATTTTACTTCAAATTACCAACAGGGTTTGTAGGTGCACAGGTAAATGAAGGTCTCCGTCTTAAACCAAAGTTGTTTATTTCTTGTTCAATCCACAAGCGGAAAACAAGGTAGAAGTGAGTGAGTCTCTTTTTAAGCCTCTCTTGGAGTCGACGTGAGTCAGTCTCTTTTGGAGTCTGGCTGTCTTCCTTCTGACTTCTGTTGACTTCTGTTGACTTATGTGAGGGTGCGCGTTTTGGTGACTCTTATATACTCTTGAATTGGCTTCACCGTCTCAATATATAATCAACCACACCAGAGCTACCTCCCCATCCAACGCATTCCGATGGTATGCATCATACACGGCATCCTAATTAGACTAGTTGGGGTGAAGGGGCGAGGTAATGGTATGGCAGATGAAGCATAGCCAATCGGTTGGAATACGGGGTTGAAATGCTAGCACACAACACTCACACCACCAAGGTCAGACAAAAATGGAAAACCATTACTCCTTAGTAACTGAGAACATTCCCTGGTAACCAAGATGACTAAGCAACAAGCATGCTGTACAGATATCAATAGACCTAAATATAGCAACAGCATCACGCTTAATACTGCCCACCAACATAAAATTACTTTCCTAACCTGCAGCTATCATTGTCGTAAATAAATAAATAAATTACTTATAATTCAAAATCACATTAACAAATCAAAACAGGATCGTTACAGAGAGTCATTGGTTTATGATGATAAATATATATATATATATATATATATATATATATATATATATATATATATATATATATATATATATATATATAAATAAATATATATATAAATATATATTTAAATATATATATATCATATATATATATTTTATATATATAAATGTATATAGAAATATATATATATATATATCTCTCTATATATATATATATATATATATATATATATATATCTATATATATATATATATATATATATATATATATATATGAATGATGTTGTTACTTATTGCGGTAGATACATTTCCTAGTGATAATCTTTGCCTCGTAGCGTAGAGGGTGAATAATATTCTGATGTCATGCTACATTCCACTCCACAGGACACAATGTAGTAGAGGGTTTCACTCTATTTGCTCACGCTATCAGGGCAGTCGAGTAAATTGTGCATCACGACAACGATGCTAAAGTTGTTGCTGGTTCCAGTCATATTATATGTGCAATGCAACCACAAGTGATGTGATTTCTTCTATTCAACACTGCAAGAAGCAGACCTTATTTTGAACGATAAATGAAATTAATCATGTGCAGCGAATTGGGCGAGGAACTCTTTCAAGCACATGGATGAATCAACAAGTGCTGCACTCCATATAATCCGTTTCCGATTGAACAAGTACCCTCAACTGAAGGCCTCGATGCATGTAATGAGAGCGTCATAAAGATGATTCTTCATCACTGCATTTGAGTGGCTCTCCCTGAAGAGGAAGTCATATCAACAGAGTATCATTATTTTTTTCTGAGGTTAAATAAAAGCAAACAGCTAGCAAATAAATAACAAGGGTTGGGGTTGGCCAACACATTGCAGTCATTTACGGCATAGTGAAATGCAATAGGCATATTGTATTCATATCACAAGATGCAATTAATCTTCTTCAGTGAAAGCCCCTGATATTGATCTGTCACAATGATGCGTACAGAACTGAAAATAACGGCAGCTAGCTACAAGTCTTTCTTTATCGTGAGGGTTACTTCCCGCATGAGCTATTAACATCCGATGCGATACATCAATGATCGTTGATGACGTTGCTGATGGCAAATGATGCCTTGTTTGAGGCAGAGATATTCCCTTTCTGTTAAAATGAATGGTATCTGTATTGTTAGTAATCAAAAGCACAAGATAAGATGCTCAGCCTCTATACGAGCTTGGTCTCGCAGATTATACGGATTTTATTATATTTGATCAATGTCGGCAATGCTGTGTCGTTGCTTACTGTGGATGGACAAAAGTTTCTCTTCGAAGACTTTTTGTCCTATAAAAGTCAATAATTCGACTACTAAACATAGACGTAGTGACACCCAAACGTAATGTCAACCCTCGGTTGAAACCTAATTTAAAATTACTTAAGACGAATGTGCACTCTAGTCTTCGTAACAAGTACCGGATGTCTATAAGATTTATTGCTATTAATCATTCAGATACATTTGTAGAATATACAGGTATATTGGCGACATTAAAAATACAATACACGGCCTCAGCCCGGCCGTCCAAATGCATTCCTGATTATGTTCAGAATACCCAAACATTGGATAACGATCTATATTAGTCACTTTATGCGCGGATGCTGCCATTGTGATGTTTACTCGGTGAAAACGTGGCATGAGTGTACTTTCGTTGCTGTTTGATCCGTTTGACACGGTGGATGTTTCTAACAACAACAAATTGAGATTCCCTGTTGAAATGCCTATGACACCAAATTTCCATGATAATTTTTATGTAACCGAATGAAAGACAAAGGAATGTAAGGTCATATGAAGGCTTTTGATGCATATCATTCTCTGCGGGGTGCACAATCAAGATGCAAGAGCATACACACTTCATTAGAGCATGATTTTGATCTACACAAAACGTAATGTCTTACCGATAATACAACAAATGAACTAAGAACCAAACAAAATCTAAGGTATTCATTCTGACATTCAGTGATCATTCAATGAAGCATGGGTGCAAAGCCCACGATGTCGTATAGCGATGATTCGATTGATGGCGATTGTAGTGAATCTTGTCGCACTATATTAACCTCCATCAAGACATGACTCTCCTCAAGAGGTAACATTTTGCACTTAACTATAGGACGGCTTATGTAAGAGTTAAAGTATATTGTGGAGATGGCAAATAGGGATGATATATCCGTGTGTTTTGTTTGCTATAGAGCAGCGTCTTGTGTCTACATCTACTGCACCTCACAGCAATGCCGCATTCACAGGTCTTAACCCATTCACTTCAATAAGCGCATGCCAAATATGACACCACTACATTGCGTGACCAGTTTATCTAAGCCGTGCCCAGCCCCAAAGGACTGTGCAAGGAATCGATTGTAAAAAGACAGCACTTTCCTTTTGTCGTTTTTTCACGGCACAGTGGTCACGCAAAGTTATCCATAATTTACTGCATACCGCCATAGTTCCTCTGAATTACGTCAGAATTTACATCCTGTTCCATCACCGTAAGACACGCATATTATCCATAATTGTCCACTGCAGACGGGGACTAAGTCAACAGTTTGGACAAAGCAATGGTAACATCCCTTGTGGAACACCGCAATTGGTGTACAAGGACTTCCGAAGCGCTCATATAACTCACACAATCATTGCCGGCAACAAATTCGAGGCAAAGCAATTGGTAGGATAACTTTTCACATACCCTTATTGCTTTGGAATGACCCTTGCCTACATCTTGCCATTGTATGAAGTCATACCTTGTTAAATGTGATACTTCCTTTTGTTGTTCTGACTATTAGCCTTCATCCCAGTCAAACCATTTAGTAAATGCGCATGCGTCGTGCATACCATATATAAACCAACTTGTCTCTTTGCTTGAGGCCACCTTCATCTGATGATTACAACCCAAGCTGGCAGTCGGTTTTTACATTTGATAGCAATTTTTGATAATAATGTGCAAAGAGCTTTCGTCTAATAACGTTATCCAAACATGAATAGCGTATAACATAAAGAGCTATGCAAATGAGCACTGCAATACAGAGATATTTCTATATAGTGTCCTTGTCACAGCCTTTTATCTTATTGCATAATTGCTTTCGGACTTCACGACATATACATAGCTATGTCTGTCGGATGCCTTATTTGGTTTTCGAAACAAAGGAAGGATCTCACAGAGTGTCGTGTTGGTTGACATCAATGAGTTTGAATGCTTATGATATGTATACCATGCTCAAATACAAGGATCTAAATGTATACATGATAGTCTATGCGGAAATAATCTATCGTGGGTTTACCGGGTCGTTGGATAGGGAATGTCGTTTAATTGTCCAATAGATTATGAGTGTGCTCCTCTGATACGTCTGCGTTTATTGCACGCTAATATTAGTACTGAATGACAACAACATTCAGTTCAGATCGAGTTTATTTTAAAGTCATATGTATTTTGGAGGGCATGCAAATGATTGACATCATACATAATTTTCCGATTTTAAAATGAAAGCAGGGTAGCTCACAATATATCGCGACTCGTTGAATTGAGGCCACTTTATGTAGTTTGGAGAACTCGTCATTGTCATCATATAGAATTGTCCGATTTCATGATGCAGAGCGCGGTAGCTCACCAAATAACCCGACTCATTAATTCGAGGCTACTTTTTGTGCTTTTGAAAGCTCGCAAATAATTGACATCATTTAGTATTTTCCGATTGTATAATGCCGGGCAGAGTAGCTCATATTATATCCCGACTCGGTTATTCGATGCCAATATATGGTGAATCAAAATGCAAATCTAATATATTACTGGCTCAATGATCTTCCCGGGGAAAAGTCACCAGCATCTCATGCATCATAATAAATATCCTTTTTGATGCCACACCTCGAACACCACCTTATCGTAGAGGATATTAAAGACTGCAAATAGATTTGCTGAATAGTTGGGCTTATCTGATGTCCAACGTTTAGCGATTCGTGCAATATTGTGCAAGCCCACTCACCCGTCATTTTGTATATCAGGACCAACGAAAGTAGGCACACATTTATTTCCGGTCAACATCGCATACTTCATCCATTGCTATATCACATAAAACTAATCACTCCTAGTGAACGGGTCAGAATAAGGTCATGTTGTATGCCCTTGGTGATGGTAATATTGTATACCTGCCTGGCTGTGTTACCCACTCATTATGAAAAATAATGGTGTAAGGGGAGTCAGTTTGGACGCGACACAGCCATACATAACGAAGAGTACAGCGATTTATTGATTGGACAAATGCTGGGCTCGCTGAGACAAATAGCGACATTGTTTTCAAAATGGAGATGTTTTTTCACTTTTGCTCCTTGCTAAGACTGCCATATCCCACCGGCGATCTGTTGTAGGGGTCAATGTAATAACGCATTATCTCTCACCTGATACCGACTGTGATTATTGCTCTTATTCTACATTTAGGGGTAACAAATAGGAAGCTAGCGGCCATGAGGCTTTGCTCTAAGATATGTATATTCGGAATTTAAGCCAGACAATTGATCCGGGCTACCTTTATGAGGTGCTTGGTCAGTGACCACTTAATTTATTTCGAGGGAAAAGCCACAGTAGCGTCGTGACTGGATCTCATATGACCTCAAGTATGCCATGATGATAAATAAGATATAGATTAGATTATATAAATTACAGGTGGAAAACGAAAAGCTGTCAATGGTTGCATATTTGCTATATCAGTGTTAATTGACAATGGCTGAAGAGACAAACCTTGTTCTTGCCGGTGTTTGTCGAGGCAGTTAGAGAAACGAGTCCCATTAAGGGATCCCACTTAATGAACCACTTTAATTTTGTCCATAACACTCATTCTTGATACACTGTGGCAATGTGCATGACCAATATTGAACTGAATCAAATGATTCATGAGCAATTAGACTGTAATAATGAATGCTAAAAAATATTACAGCACCTATGGTGTATCTAGAAAGGGCAGAGTTGCTGTTGCACAATTGATGTAATGTTTCCAATGCATTTGTTTTCTTATGACATCATGAAATGACAGTGAAGCACCTAATGAGACAAGCTTCTTTGCGGACGGAAATATTTAGCAGATTAGTATAATAACCATGACAATTGGTGTCTTATTTCGGTAGGATAGGAAGCGTTATGTGTAAATTAAAGGTCATCAACGACAGTTCTGTTGCTGACACGTTTGGTCATGGACTTTGCCATAATGGGGGTGCACCTATTGTCATTCCACTTCAGTTAATGAGATTTCACTCTCAAAGCTATTGTATCCTGTGCGTGAAAGAGCAGCTTGACATTCCATTATGTTTTGCTCCTCCTACTAAGGGACAATGTCTATGACTACAACCTATATAGGTACGTACGAATAAAGCTAAAAAAAAATAAACAAGGTCTTTTGTTGCACTCCATGCAAGTACAGCACCAAATTGCACGCATTTATCTTGATTAGCCTCGTCGACCGATAGCTACACTTCCTTGTGCATTCTATTTGCATTTATGTGTCTTGTTTCTAACTATCTTCGAGCCAAAATATATGTGCTGCATTGGGGTTCGAAATAATAATATACAGTTTTGCGGATGCAGATTGCGTGCAACTGATTGGTGAAGTTTTGCCTATCTATCCGTGGTGTTCTATTGAAGGACATATGTGGTCGATATGCGGTGAAGAAAGAATGAGGCTTTAGACAGAGGTACTGCGTTGTTTACTATCTAAATACAACGTAAACCAACCACTTTGTTGGTGATTCCGTGTGAAACCCCTGCATATGATTAAGCAATGATCATTAGTGCAATATCGCGTCATCACCAGTCGCCTGTTTCGCACAAAGGCGCAAACCTAACAACAGCATGCAATCTACATCACTACAAGTATGGAACATGGTGACGTGTTTTGATAGTGTAGGATAGTGCAGAAAAACTACTGTTGTTCATTTTTATTACATTTAGCTTAGAATTGATATCCACTGCAGATAATGATTTGATAAACCTCCCAGCTTAAATAAACCCCCGGTGAAGATTATTTTTTAAATGGTTGAGATATCTTGCAAAGCGTGTATGCCTATGGTCACTATTAACTGAACCCAGTTAATAACCCATCTTAAGTTATGCCATATGCCCGCTCCATTGACAGACATTACAGCACAACTGACAGAAACTCTTGAGAGTAAGCTTGATGTAAAGTCTTCTTGTCTTACTGCTTTGTGGGAATATTCCCGGTTTACACATTAGACCTTGCCTAAGCATTATGCGATGCTATGGTAGATGATGTGGATGTGTGTAGGCCGGATTGGCAGTCAACTAAAGCACCCTCGAGGGCATGGCAGCATGGATTGTATTATTTAGATTAGATTTGCTGCAAATTAGGACAAGGACTACTCCTAGGTAAGTATTGTCCTTGAGGTCGTGAGCTTGTTTGCAGCATCCATATTTTGCACCTGGTTCGACTTACCGTACGGAATGCCGTCGCTAAATCAACAACTTGTGTAGCATATTTACGCGTTGATACAGAATATATGGTTCCACTTTAAATATCAGCGAATGTTAATACATTATATCGTAATTTGATAGTACATTGCTCAGTCTGTTGGTTGTACCATTTAATGAGTGAGTGCTAAAATGAGTCTGCACAAAAATACATCGTCGCTGGTAATAGATCAATGTTTATGACCAGACGGCAAATCAGCGGTTCATGCGACTGCTATATTTGTTTACATCATTAGAACAAATATAGTGCACACAACAACGTTTAACATCTTTGTAAACTGCCTAACAAAGGCATTATAAAACTTCAGATAATATAATCCATCAGAGTGATGTGCCAAAAGCACAAACTGGTCAGTAATTTGGTTCGTAGTCAAAGTTATATTAAGGCCAATTTACGTAGAATATGTTTGAACGAAAATCGTGTATGCACACCCATTCAAACAAAGATATCTCGGAGAGACGAGTTACCTCTTGTGATTTACTAGTACAAAACCCCCCACACGGTGCTCGGCTTTATTTTAATATACGTGTTTAAATTTTAAGTATTGCGATTATTTCAAAAAGCCTCACGCCATTTGACAGTAAATCCAGTAACTCAAAAGTTCACTTGAGCTTTGGCGCACCCCATTATGACCGTCTAGCACGCATGTGTCTCATTCGTGGCTCCATCACACTTTTGTGCGTTGCTTCATTATTTGTGTTTTATATGTAAATGGCGTAATGGAAATATGATTAAATTCCGTGTGAGGCAAGAACCTGATCTATGACAAAAGTGCTTAATGCAGAAGCTGTCGGTCAGTGTTCAAAAGCAATATGATGGTTAGTTATGCACACTCCTTATCCTTTATTTTATGCATGACGCCACACATATGAAATGTGAATCGTATATAATCATTTTCTATCCACTTGCATGGAATGCCAATGTACAAGAAGCCACAATTCAACGATATTGGATATTTTCAGCAGTCATCGCTTTGATGTGACTAGTATGCGCATTATACACGAATAACGAAAATAGCAGCGGCCCAAAGACCTACATGGCAGCCGGTACACAGTCTTCACCACTCTTGCTACCAGCATTTAGAGAAGTCTGTTTTTGGCAGGACCAGTGAGCATCGACACTTATTAATGCTTTATCTTTGAAGTGTTTTAGGGGAAGAAAAATTCGAATCGTATCATCCTTCCCAGTTGCAGCACGCATATGCCTACGAGTTTTCTCCTGCTTTCTCCATATCACGTTTAGATATAGAATGTGCTTTCGATTCACTAGAATACAGAGAACAGTGATGTGAACAGAAAGGAAATGCCCCTGTCTCGAACATGGCGTCATTCTCTATCATCATCGCCATCACTTATGTATCTCAGCGTATATCAATAAATCATAGCGTTATTGTCACTCCTATGTACATCACGGTGACAGGTCAATATCAGGGTTTTTCGCTTTAGAAGGTGTGATTTCACCTTCGAAAATGATTACCAATACAGTATGCCCATTGCATTGCACTATACCTTATGTTCTTATGTACCTCTTTGCCAACCCCAACCCTTGTTATTTGTGATTGTTGTTTGTATTAGTTTAACCTCAGGCAAAACTGGCTATGCTCTGTTGATATGACATGCACTTTCGAAAGAGCCACACAAGCTCAGTGGTGATAAATCATCCTTATGACAATCTAACTTCAAGCATCGCGACCTTCAGTTGAGCCTACTCATTTAATCGGAAGCAAATTATACGGTATGCGGCACTTTTTGATTCATTCGTGTGCTTGAAAGAGTTCTTCGCCCAATTCATTGCACATGGTTGATTTCATTAATCGTTCAAGATTTAGTCTGTTCGTTTAATCGGTAGCAAATTATATGGTATATATTACATTTTAATTCATTTGTGTGCTCGAGAGAGTTCCTCGCCAAATTCATTGCAAATGGTTGACTACATTAATCGTGTAAGATTTAGTGTGCTTCTTGCATGTGTTAAAGGTCTATGAAACGAAAACGAAAGCAGCAGAGATACTTTAGAACGTAGCACAAACATGGATAATTCTGCAAATAGCTTTCTGTGGTCTAACCTGCACTCTTGAGCGACAATGCAGCTCCTATCCTGCCCGGGTGACAATACAGCTCCTATCCTGCCCGAGGGACAAATCAGCCATTTTCAGGGACAGTAATGCTTTTCAACGTAGACGTGGGGGTGAGGAAAGGATCACCACCCGATATCTGCCCCAGTTTGTGCCGACCACATAACCTGGGATAAAGTCGTCGGTCACCACTAAGTCGGTAAGGAAAATTCGAGCGCCACCCTTCTTTTACTACTATGTGTCGAGAAGCAGCTGGTCATCACCAACACCTTATTTCAACAGAAGGACAGCTTCAAAACAATATGGAGACCCGAAATCTAGCCATTTTTACAAGATAGACTTTATCATTATCCGCCAACGGGACTGGTACGACGTTAACATCACCCATGGAGCACGTCATGCCTTTCGGACCACGCCCTGCTCTAACACATTCTCGACGTAATATCTGCGCCAGCGCATCCAGCGAGCGGAAAGATCTCAACTTCGCCAGTGTCTTTTCCTCGGAAGTGAGGGCAAGACTATGCCACACGAAGTCGATAACACTCCTCGACTTGGCACGACTGATCATGGGTCCGCGACGGGCCACTGGAAACACCTCCTAAGTATAGTGTACCAGGCCACTGTGAATGCGCTTGGACATGCTGTTCGCAAACACAAGGACTGGTTCGACGAGAGCGATGCGGAAGTGGAACCACAGCTTATCGGTCCCTCTTTCATAATTGCCTTTTACGGGCATGTAATTGTGACGCCCTGCAAAAACGCCTGTACAACAGTCTTTCTGACGTCATGACAAATTATCCGAATCACACCATACCGAAAGTGCATAAACGCCGACAGTTGCGTGTTCATCAACTTCTCTCATTGGGAGCAGATGTTAAAGCGATGCTTGTACGGAGTAGCTAAATGGTCGTGTATTACCGTCCTCCAATCAGCCAGGTACCGTGTCTGCTTGTTAGCCATACACCATAGTAGAAGGAATGTTGCGAAGACCAAAATGAAGGGGTCGTAATGACTCAACCAGACGACAATTTGCTGGGATTTGTTCAAAGCATTGAGAGTGATAATTCAGCGTCAATAAGTGATATTGATATATATATATCACGCACCTTGAATTGCTGGTCAGACAGATTAATCCGAACCTATCCATCTCATATCAGCACACACACTTGCGCAATCCCATGCATACACACACGCGCACACATATGTACATAAACATAAATGTATACAAAGAGATAAATGCTTTAAAATATGAATATATTGAATGCAGATGCACACACACCAACACCCTCATGATATATATATGGATATATGCATTGAACTTGCTTAGTAGGTTAGATCCAAAACTTGCATATTTGCCACCTTCTTCTAAAGACCAACAGATAAGAGCAATATACCTGTGCTCAAGCCCTCACGCTGGAAAAGTTCATCCACCGTCACCCCGTCTAAAGGAATCGTCACAAAATACATACACATACGCTGTACGTCAGCAGGTGGTTGAGTAGATGGTGTCGCCGCAAGATCAAAGCAAACTACAGCAATCATTCCCAGCTAAAACCGACTCGATAACTGTTGTATACTATTTCATTGATTGGTGTGTAAGTATGAGCCTGATATCTACAATGCATGTTATCGCTGACTTACCCATAGGCATATCCCGTTAACACTTGTGGCCTGTTTCACGTACCCGGCTAAGTCCGTAGCCGACTATCATACCGTAGTCGACTAAGTTTAGACGGCTAAGTTCGTTGTCGACTAAAGCGTTTCACAAACGATTTCGGTAGTCGACTAAACTTAGTCGACTATGCTTAGCCAACTACGCGCTTTTTTCTTCGTTGCTATGGGGATTCCCCGGGAAATCCCGGGATTCCCTAATTTGTTGTCGTCTGTTGGTGGCACTCTAATTTTTCCAGCTGCAATGGAGAGACGTCGCATTTTTTCAGCAAACAAAGAGATTTTTTTAGTAAATGAAGTTGAGAAAAGAAAGGCGGTGATTGAAGGGAAATTTTCCCCCTCAGTAACTACTAAAACCAAGCGAAATGCTTGGATAGAAGCGACCAAGGAACTGAACAGGTAAGAAAACCGCGATTTGAATAAATAATTTTCGATATATTAAGAAATTATTTACTGATTATTCATTAAATACTCCAGCCTAAACTCTTTTTCATACGTTATTTTAGCAACTTCACTCAGTCCCATCGAACATGGGAAGAAGTAAAGAAAAAATACAAAAATATCGTACAATCAGGTATTTAATTAAAAATATTCCATTTACTTGAGTAGAGCGCTCTAGTGATCTGCCTATAATACAAGCCAAATAATGTGTTTTTTTCCAAGCCAAAAAGAAGGCATATCTATCTAAACACCCACCGACCGGAGGGAGCATGCAGGGTGCTGAGCCGTCGGCATCCGAGGAGGCGGTTTTGGTAGCCTTGCAAGGGCGGCCAGTTCTTGCCGGAATAGATGCGGGGGTCGACAGTGCCGATACAAAGCTGACCCAGGTTGTTGATCTGCCAATATGCCTAGGTATGTGCTGTTATTCTGTCGATGGGGATTATCAGAGTAGACTATCCACCACCCACGCCCCCAACCCAATCCCCTAATTTGTTCGATGTGATGATTATGATGTACCATGGATAGACCAACGGTTCAGCTTCCGCAGTATATATTATGAGGAGTCACCAAAGGCACTCGAAATTTAAAGCAATCTTAAAAATATGACCTCCGTTCAGTGGCCTATTTCACTTACCCGGCTAAGAAAATATGTTGCACCCCGCCGAGACACAGTGGTGTGATGTGGTAATGACCAAGTCGACAATATTGAAAGCATGTCGTGGCGCGTGAATCAGGACAAGGCTCTTAATATTGCAGGAAAGCGGGTCACTTAGTCCATGTGATATCCTCTAGCTGCAATCCATCTGGCTTGCTAATCAATTGGCGCATTGGATAAATTTATCAATAGTCATCTGCGTTAAATGCAACTAAATGCTATTCCACATCGTCAAAATTCCAAGCTCCCGGCCACGAGGTCAACATGCTGCGCGCGTCACAAACACTCTTGAAACGTCATACAAAACTACGTTTTTTTTTTTTTATAATCTCAACGGAGAGGACACTCAACAGATCTGATTGGAAAAATTATATTAATTACTTTAATTAGTATAGCAATTAATAGTTTCATAGTAATTAATATACGCTTTGATTGTTTGACAATACGTACGCAAATGTTATCTTCAATTACAGTGCAGTATGCTTAGGCATAGCATCCATTAGTAACAGATTTGAGGGAATGTGATTAATAACATCGATTTTGTATTATTTCAATGATTTTAGACGTGACTGGAAAACTTGTTTGTCCGGGTGGAGCAAACAGCTATACCGAGTGTATACAGGACAGCGAGGAGGATGAACCCGGTCCAGTGCAAGATACAAAGGTTAATAATTGCTCTATACCATCCATGGCTACAAAATACAAGATCGGCATTAGTTTCCAAAATATACTTGATTCTTATTTATAATAAATATTGTACTTGGTTTTCTAGGTCCGGTCTAGGTCTAAAAAACGTCCTAGACCGAATGATTTGAATGTGGCATGGCTTGCATATCTTAATCAGGCCACACAAACAGCCAAAGCTCAGGAGACGTTGTACAACCTGAAGGCTGCAAAATTGAGAAAAGAAATGGGTCTGTATATATTTTGTTTTTTTCCTGTAGACAATTACATTTATTAACAATACAAGGTATTTACATTTTACAAGTATGGGTCATACATCATGAAATAAGGTGCAATTAACTAAAATACTCCCTAGCAATATGTGCTCGTAGAGCAGATCCTTCTTCTTGGTGGTTCAAGAGCCCCACCTCGATATCTTCTTCTTCTTCGGTCACATTATCAAACCGAATATCGTTTCGCAAACAAGCAATGTCATGAAGTACAAAATATGCCGAAATAAGAGTCACAGCGCGTTCTGGGTTGACTCTCAGAAACTTTAGGCATTGGAATCGATTTTTTACGATTCCAAATGTTTGCTCAATCCTGACTCTCGATTGGCAATGAGCCTTGTTGAAACATATTTCATGAGGCAATGCTGGGTTGATGAACGGAGTCAATAAGTATGTCTTACATGGGTAACCTGAGTCGCCCAATAGAAAACCGTTAGTTGCCTCTGAAATACAGAGCAAAAGTATATTTCTGTAAAACAAATTTTTTGAAGTAATTGTGTTGTATGTTGCAGATGCTGAATGACACTCTCTATGAGTCAGCTCATGTTGATTGTTTTTTTTTAATTGTCATATTTCAGTTAACAATAAAATTGAATACCGTTCTCAAATTGTCTGCCGATTGCTGACTCTCTGAAAATTCGTGAATCATGCACCGAGCCAGGCCAGCGGATTACAGCATTACAAATGTAGTACTCATGGTCGCATATGGCCTGTAAAACAAAAACACAAGCACATACATTCTGCATACTACTAAGTTACTCAATTATAGCAGAAGTCGAAACTAGGTATTCATACTTGGACGTTGATACTGTGAACTCCTTTGCGGTTCACAAAATCCGGCTCCCTGTCCCCCGAAGGAGCAATTATGGGCACATGGGTACAGTCAATCGCACCAATGACGTTCGGCATTCCTTTTAAACGAAAATGTATATCATATATTAAAAACGAAAAGGTGTACAAATTCAAATGTATAAAAACGATAGAGGTTTTTTTTTCATTGTTCTAAAATTTCGCTGTTATAAAAGGTTAATGTACCAGAAATGTCAGAGAATCCTCTTTTAATCCGAGCAATTCGTTGTCCTGACGGCATAACCAAAAGTTCTGGTACCAAAGACTGGAATGCTGAGCAGACGCGCCACACACATCGACTGACAGTGGCAGCCGACACCCTTGGCATGGCATCCCCGACAACGATTAAGAACGATCCACATCCAAGGAATCGAAGACAAATAAGAAGTTGAAGCAGTCCAGGCAAAGCCATGGCACGGCGCGTAGTATGATCTATTCGATCCTTAATCAAACCCAGCAGGAAAAAAATGTTCCTTCGATTAAAACGATAGCGAGTATACAGCTGTTGATCGTTGAATACTTCTGTGGGATTTTCCCTGTCATGAAAAATCCTTTCCCGCCGCATCGCTCTTCTGTATCCTTCTCGTATTATTGGTGGTGCTGCCATTGTAACGTTGGATTGGTTTTAACAAAAATCGTCTGCTTTTTATGCCTTAGCCGACTAAACAAAACCTTAGCCAGCTCAGTAGCAGGCTAAGCTTAGTCGACTACGGATAGTCGACTAAGTTGTTCGTGAAACGCAATTTAGTTGGATAGTCGGCTAACCATAGTCGGCTAAGCGTGTTAGTCGACTAAGTTACGTACGTGAAATAGACCATTGGTATGGCAGGTATTTGCATTGCTTGACTATATGATTGGCTAACAAAGGTATACTGTCTCCGTGGTTACTCAAGGCCGCTCTATAATAAACAATATTTGCTGAGAGTCACAATTTGTTGTACTCACACTATGGACAAGCGTGACAGATGACATGGCTATTACTGACATTTCCCGAAGCAGTGACTTCAAGCGAATGGTACTTTTTATTACGGTAAACGCTCTCCTCGAAATAGTCTTAAATCACAAATACCTGCTGTGGCTAACATATTCGTTCTGTGATCAGCTCATCGCCTTAATTACTTCAACAGGGTATTAAGACAGCCGTCTTAAAGATATAGCATTGCTGGCTTGGAGTTGGTCATGTGTTTTCAGTTGGAATAAAGGTCTCAAGCATAACGCAACAATATTATTCATCGCGTTTTTGGTCTTATTTGAATTTGTCCAATTTATTGGGCCACCTCGTTTATGCTTTGCTCTGTTTTGAAACAAAATTGTGGTCCATGATTGAAAGCAGAAACCACGATCGTATAAGAATGAACTAATACAGGCAGTATCCTATATTTGTGAATTATCAATTGTCTTCGAGCACATTAACCAAATAATTTACCTGATTTTCACTCCATTCCCATGGATTTGTCGTTAAATGAAACGTAAGTTTTAAATGTGAAGGGGCATTGTTTTGTACCGAAATTTGTCTGTGTGTTTTATTGCATTGCTCAAATGATGAAACGTGCCACAGTGGCCTCTTTGAAAATACCACAACATACAAATTTAGGGAATACTGAAATTATTACGACAGCGTATAATATGGTATGTACAATAATATCAAAAGCTGTGACTGTCATGTCTGCTTTATTGCTTTCACTATCAGCATTCTGTTGCATCATTCGTGTGTATTAATTAAGATGTTAATATAACTTCGACCATCATTGGTTGTCATGGTTTCAAACGGTTGCTAAGCCGTGGCATGCTTGTCTTGAATTCACGACGAGTGACTACAGTAAACGTGAATAATTGATATCAACGAATATTCTAAATTGTCGACGAAATAGTGTTGATGTCATGCCTATATGTGCTACGTCAGATATCCTTTTACATCATCATTTTCTCAATTAATGCACAGATATGTAGTGCTCGGGAAAAGCTACAGACAGCGATGGGTTACAATCCGTCACAAATTTCCTCGATTCGTTTTTGTGATTTACTTTGAACGGTGACTTGACATGGTATCTACTTTTAGACATTAGCATGATTTTTAAGGTTATGTGCAACTTCTCATTGAAGTGTTGCACTATAATTTCCTGTCGGTATGAAAATTCGGAAAAAGAAAAATATCCCTTAACAGAACGAAGAAAAGAAAAGTAATGGTACCACCTGACATGTTTACATCCAATGTTGCCATGAAGCTTAGAATATGGTTATGAGCTCGCGGCAGTTATATAGAGTCTCAATGATAATTAGTTATGATGACCTTCATATTATGAGCCCCGTGTGGGAGCTGATGTAAGGGACGATGTATCCATGCAGCATCCTCCACCTGATACTTCCCTCCATTACAGCCTTTATACATTTCGTTGATAGTGTCACGAATGCACTATCTCGAACCAGGCAGGCAGTTCTGGGCATGGCTCACTCAGCCCGCACATTAACTTTTATGCATAGAAGTCAAATATATGCCGAACACATACTAAATGACGTTAAATTTTGGGGGAGTGTTTAAACAAATTCCTAATGACTCCCATTGGGGCACAATGTGTTTGATCTTGTTTTTTTATGATAGTGTGGGATGTAAGTACGTAGCATGCGCTCAAGATATGTGTTTGGTAACAGCTGTTTACTCCACACGATTGACACTGTGAGCATCAGGCATGGTGAGTTTACTGTCCGTCTCACTTCTCTTCGACGCAGTTGTAGTCCCTTATCATATATAAGAAATAGCAATTATACAGATAGAATGACGCAAACATAAACATCATTGGTTTGCCGAAAAACTTTTTGCTATGGGTAATAGAAGCTGTTGTTTTCGCTATTTGACCCTGATATTTTTTATAGTCGGCTCTTTACACTCAATGTTTAGAATTATACAATTTGTATAAGGTTGTCATTGATGAGGATAAAAATGCAATGGTACATAAAAAAATTCTATGGTATGCGTTTTCGTTCGTACAGAAAATACGTTCGTCTCCGCTACAATGTCCGATAATATAAACGCCAGTGCGTCATTGTAATGTGATGCAATTAGAGGTCATTAGCATTGTGAACCAGTAAAGTAAAAATACTTTTATCGGAAGTTGTTCCCCCTACTATATGGTCATTATTATGGGTCTGAGTTCAGGGCCTTTTGTTTCTGGCTTATGAACAGCATAGTGTCAAGACAAGGAGTGATGAGAGGTGGGGTGTCGAGTCTAAGAAAGAAACGTCGAGAGCACCTGTTTGGATTTGATCCCGCTGTACTTCGCGGTAAATATTTCCAAGACGACACCTGACTCTACTCACCTCTCAACGCGACGGATCAACGATCAGATCCGCTGACAGTCGTACCGTTGCATTTGGATAATTAGATATAACTAAGAATCCCTTTGCTGAGGGATTCGTAGTTATGTCTTCAGTTACTTTGATGTTGGCACCGTGCTATTGGAGGCTAACTATGGTTAGATGATTCAATATCTTTACTTTTCAAATCTTCAAATTATATTGGAAATTAATCACTTTAAGCTGAATTTGACCAAATAACGACTTTGAATAATGAGCCAAACCACTACCTCGACTTATCATGCTTTCGATTCCAATCCTCATCACATTACGACAATGTTTTGTTTTGCCTCTATTCATTTACCCGAGTAGATATTTCGCTACTTCAGCATGATGGTGCTCATGTCTAGGGGATTCATACATCGCACGAATAATAAGCGCAACTACACTGGCCGTTCTAAAGATATATCAAACCATTGCTTAATCTACTTTCCGATTTGTTCACATACCATGATGCTCCCTCGACGAAGCCGACTAACATAGGTTTTAGATTTGTCAGTATCCTGTTTTGCCTCTAATTCTGCTGTTATCGCGCCAGGCATAGGTGTCAAACACGATCAATGAATTGCTTTGAAGTAGTAGAATGAAACATTTGTAAGTAGAGAAAACTTCGTCGTTGGACAATTATATTTCGCAAAGCCTTTGCTTATTACGATTGTAAGAAAATAAACAATATACATTGGTCTTCATAAGCCCATGCCCTCAAGATAAGTTTTGAAAGTTTGATATTCAAATCATACTTTGGAAATGGAAAGCAATCCTTTGCCACAAGCAACAACTTCCGTCGTTATCCCCTTGCTTTATGCAGGTTGTCGAACTAATATAAAGTACCCCAGAAACCCCTTATATCATTATGTGCATTCACTTCATGCCAGCAATGGTTTTCTCCCTGGCTTGTTCGTCAATATATCACACACAAACATATGTCAGAATTGGATCTGATTCATTCAATAAAGAGATAACACGCAGTGTTCATGTCCTTCTGTGTTGTCTATTTGTATTCATGTATGTACGTACATCCATGACCTGCGCATCGCTCAAGTAGATGGTGATAGAATTATACCCATGGATTTGTGTCTCGTTGCATGAAGGTGACAACACCTACCACCTGGTGTCTATAGTTGTTACCATCCAAAACGATAGATAAATGTGCATTGTGACGGCAATTGAAGTAGCTTCGTTAGATTACCAGACCTCGAATCGGTCAAAAATGATGTTGATATTACCTTTCGCACAACGCGATAAACTGCACTATCCACTCTCATTACTTTTATGACGATGATATTCCTGACGGGCAAATGCATATTTGCTACTATGCATAGCAGTTGCATTAAGGCTTGTACCGCGGAGAAATAACTGATAATAATCAACAGCGTCAATATCTCGGCCGTGACGGATGCAGATGATTGACATGCCAGGACAGCGCCTTGTTTTTGCCATCGATACGACAGAAATATAACATTGCTAACAACGGAAACATCATAATATTACACTGTCATGTTTGACTGTGCTTACATTGGTGTTCGACAATATGGAACACGTAAAATGTACAATACCTCATCTCTCACATGCATTTACAGCCTAATTTTTGCTTCGGGCTGCATTGGTATATTTATAGTAAATTCCATTTCCATAATAATTTCTTCAAATTGGTGTCCGCCATTCACACAGCAGTCGGCCATAACTAACCAATCCAACATTACGTCGTATGATTGCTTTTGCTCTCACATATTGAATAAAGTTTACCGTGAGTTGATACTGAACGTAACAGACATCAGCGTTTTGAGTGAATTGTTCTTTTTGGGGGTTGGATATCAAGTAATACTTCCTGTTATTGAACTGTTAACATATGATGTCATCTAGGCATGCTTTAAGTACATTAACACTCATCATAACCCGTGAACTTATTTGAGCACTATCTCTAGCACTGTACGTTGGATGTTGACAGCTACGTCCACATATCCACTTAGACGACTTATGCAACCACATGTAGAATTAATGATCAAAATAACTATTGTAATCTCCTTTATCAGTTTCAATAGAAGGCAAAACCATACCCCAATCATAGTTTTGGCATGAATTTCACCCCCCCCTCGTTATCGCACAAATGCTGGGTACTTCCCTAAATAAAACCCCAGCCCCTCGATAAATGCAAGAATTATCATTTGTGTTTGAAATACCTTTTCTCTTGCTTTATCTTACCTGGTTTTGCTGTTTCTTTGCAACATGCAGTTATGTTTGCCGTCTGTAAAATGCGTATTTGCTATCTGACTGTTGTTAATGACGAACAAGTAGGCATGACGGAGGGTTGATGTCAGTAATTCAACTGACAGATGAACTTCAAAGGGGTATTTCCGAAGGAGGTTGTTTGTGCCATCATACATCAATACCGTCTACCAGCTACAGCGGCCACACACGCCCCCTTTACAGTGTGAACCCACCCGCTCGTTCCCTTGCAAATTTCGTCGATTTAGTAATAATATACCAGCAACCGTCGATCTCAAAGGTATCTATTCACAAAATGCATCACGAAGACGAACTTGTAAAGAAGGTCAGCATCAAAGATACTCAGATGACAATCATCGCATGATACTAAAGAGATGCTCAAAATCAGGTTTTAACGGAATTACTCACGCACAGGTGCAATCAACGCACGCCATTAACCCGCGCATGCTTGATGCTGTTAAGTGCATTCTAATCTGCCCATGCAGAATTGTCAACATTACCTGTTTTTACTCGATATCGCACGGCAACAAAAGTCGTCTGAGACGCAACATTTTGCATTTTAAGAAAATGTACTTACAACGTCAGCTTATTCGTGCGCGCAAAGTTAACAATCGTTCAAACATGCAAATGCGTTACGTTTTACAGCCATTGCCTGATAAATAAAGAGGGCCAAATGAAGGCATATGTTGGTTGACTATTTCTGTTTAATGTTCTATTTCAACGTATTTCTCTCGTTTTATAGATACATCTACAGTATATGTATTGACAGGAAAAATGTACACCACGCACATATACATTCGCAAATCATGTAAATGATGCAGTCCTGCGAAGTATTTCGATTAGTGAGCTGTTATCATTACAAACAATAACGGACCAATTATGGTTACTCCGTGGAGAGTATACTATTTGTATGCATCATGACAAAAACCCTAATTTCAATTGTCAGTGGAAAGCCTGGGCCAGTCGTTGAGCACCATTGTAATGTTACGCCATATCAATTGCTAAGAGTGGTGTCGTATTATGCATGAGGCGGCAATTGGAAACATGTTGTAAAGGGATATAATGACGCAGGTGCATTAACCAACAATAGACATATAGAGCAGCCTCCAGTACCGGAGGAATATCATATTACAAGAGGGACCTCCTAGACAGAAGCCCCAGCAAATGCAAAACGAAACAAAAGAGTGCATCTACTGTAATAGTCATCAACTCTGGCATGACTTTCACCGATAGGCAGCATTGCCACCTACAGCATGGACAACACGCTCGTGACATCAATAAGCAGCTGTTGCTATTCTATACAACTACCATTATTGTATTTTCTCAGTGGCGGCTCTGGGAAAAGCCCTTCTTTCAAAATTGTACTACAGGGAATATTGAATGTGTGAGTAAAAGTTCAGAGCTTAAATCTGCATTGTATGTGTAATTAACAGGTCATGGTGCTTTTTGATGACCTGTCTTTTGTGTGACTTTACCGGCCTCTGTCACAGAACAGACTGCGATCATCAAGAGGGATCGCTATTTTATGTGCAATGATCGTTATGTTTTGGTGCCGGAATTGCTATCAAGATACATGGGTCCCGCATAGTGCAATATATTAGATTTAATGGCTGTCAACTTCACTGCAATCTTTTAGCTTATTTCGTATCGTCAATTCAGATTATCCAAGAATTAACGAGGGCTTATTTTGTCAACAGCAAATTATGGTTGTACTTTTGACGAAGGCCTACATTTTGAGGTGGTAAGAGTTTTGCAAAGTTGGTGATTGAACTTCAGCGATATCTAAGCATTACAATCATCCTCATCCATCGCCGTCATTAAATCATCAGGCTGGAAAACGTAAAGGCCCGGTGTTTCACTTCAGTTCTTAAACCAACTAATCATATTTGTATATCAAATACACACAGCTTAACTCGACTGAAATACTTTGCGACTTTCATTATATTTGATCATGGTGAATATTCAAGATGGTGTAAGCTATCAAACACCATTTGATGTCCCATGGAAGTTTATAAATGATAGCACGCAGTTGCTTGACAACATCGGTTTATGCCCCAGTATACGCATCCTGCGCAACTACCTTCCTGCCTTAACTATTGCATAACCAATTTATATCGACGTTCTCCATCTCTGCTCAACACACGTGTCCTCAAAGTGTGACGGCAGTATTTGCGCTTCAAAATCAGTCATACTCTAGCACCATTGACTATTGCTGTAAACCAACAAAGAGAGAGAACACACAAGTTTAGCCATTAATATGGTGGACACAAGGTTGATAATTCATACATACGCCATTTAGTTCGTAGTTTGGGGTATTGCCTATGAATTGAGTTGGTTTATGGTTACTCACACGACAGACTAATCTTTCCGCAAAGGTGTAATGTATATGCATGAAGCATATTGAACACCAGCAGTGTACCTAATAACCTTCTCGTGTCAGACGCGTTATCTCTTCGTCGATTGCGTAGAGCGTTTTCAGGTCAGGTAACTAGATTTCAACGTTAATGACCTAATGTCGTGTGTTGTTGCTCAAAGCGTTATATATCCTTACTTTGTAGATCTCCAACTACATGGTAGAGTTCAATACTGGGAAATGAAATTTGTCTCTGTGTTTTATTGCATTGCTCAAATGATGAAACGTGCCACAGTGGCCTCTTTGAAAATACCCCTTCTACAAATTTAGGGAATACTGAAATTATTCCGACAGCGTATAACATGGTATGTACAATAATATCAAAAGCTCTGACTGCCATGTCTGCTTTATTGCTTTCACTATCAGCATTCTGTTGCATCATTTGTGTGTATTAATTAAGATGATAACTTAACTTCCAACATCATTGGTTGTCATGGTTTCAAACGGTTGCTAAGCCGTGGCATGCTCGTCTTGAATCCGAGAAGAGTGACTACAGTAAACGTAAATAATTGATATCAACAAATATTCTATATTGTCGACGAAATATAGTTGATTTCATGTCTGTATGTGCTACGGCAGATATACTTTTACATCATCATTTTCTCAATTAATGCACAGATATGTAGTGCTCGAGAAAAGCTACAGACAGCGATGGGTTTCAATCCGTCACAAATTTCCTCGATTCGTTTTTGTGATTTACTTTGAACGGTGACTTGAAATGGTATCTACTTTTAGACATTAACTTGTAGCATAATTTTTAAGGTTATATGCAACTTCTTATTGGAGGGTTACACTATTATTTCCTGTCGGTATGTAAATTCGGAAATGGAAAAATATCCTTTAAAAACAGAACAAAAAAATAAAAGTAATTATACTGCCTGACTTGTTTACATCCAATGTTGCCGTGAGGCTATTCGAATATGGTTATGAGCTCGTGGCAGTAAAGCTATGCCGCCATATAGAATCTCAATGATAATTATTTATGATGACTTTCATATTATGAGCCCCGTGTGGGAGCTGATCTAATGGACAGTGTATCCATGCAGCATCCTCCACCTGATACATACTTTCATAACAACATTTATACATTTCGTTGATAGTGTCACGAATACGCTATTGTATCAGGCAGGCCGTTCTGGGCATCGCTCTCACATTATCATTTATTAAGCCCTCATTGGAATGATTTTAATGGCCTGACATTACGTAACACGATGTCTACATTCAAAAACACCATTCATGAGATGGGTAAATTGGCGCAGCTTCAAAATAAGGCATTTATTTATGAGATTAGTTATATTTATCGTAGCCTTTAGATGCTTTGACACACATTGAAGTCAAATATATACCGAACCCATATTAAATGACGTTAAATTTTTAGGGGAGTGTTCAAACAAATCCCTAATGACAATGTGTACGATCTTGTTTCGTATGATAGTGCGAGACTTAAGAACATAGAATGCGCTCAAGATATGTGTTTGGCAACAGCGACTTACTTCACACGATTGACATTGTGAGCATCAGCGCACGGTGAGTTTACTGTCCCTCTCACTTCTCTTCGATGCAGTTGTAGTCGCTTGTCAAATATAGGAAATAGCAATTATACAGTATGAATGACGCAAATAAATCATCATTCTTCAGGGCGCATTGAATAATGATCGAAGTTGTCTGTGTCACATACTGTGATGTGTTTAACTGCTTCAGTCAGTTATATGTCCCTGCCGTAAAATACCCATGGTACCTATTATTCTGTGTTTAGTACTCCATCAGAAAGTATGCGCAGATGCTTCGCTGAGGCATTTGTTATTACAATCTACGATGGATCAAGGAAGTGACTTACGGGATGAACAACTAATCACAGGCGATTGATCTCTTTTTAATCAAATTCACAGCATTATCATATCAGAATAATATGCTTTGTTTACAGCAAACATAAACATCATTGGTTTGCCGAAAAAAACGTTTTGCTATGGGTAATAGAAGCAGCTGTTTTTGCTTTTTCTCGACGGCTGGTTACACTCAAGGTTTAGAATTATACAATATGTATAAGGTTGTCATGGAGAGGGTAAAAATGTAATGCTACATCAATTATTTCTATGGTATGCGTTTTCGTTCGTACAGAAATTTCTTTGAATAATGAGCCAAACCACGACCTCAATCTATCATGCTTTCGATTTCAATCCTCATCACATTACGACAATGTTTTGTTTTGCCTCTATTCATTTACCCGAGTAGATATTTCGCTACTTCAGCATGATGGTGCTCATGTCTAGGGTATTCATACATCGCACGAATAATAAGCGCAACTAGACTGGCCGTTCAAAAGATATATCAAACCATTGCTTAATCTACTTTCCGATTTGTTCATGTACAATGATGCTCCCTAGTAGACGCCGACTAACATAGGTTCTCGATTTGTCAGTATCCTTTTTCTGCTGTTATCGCGCCAGGCATAGGTGTCGAACACGATCAATGTATTTCTTTGAAGAAGTAGAATGAAATATTTGAAAGCAGATAAAAAATGCGCATCGATCGAATGGATGGTGATGGCATTATGGTGCTACCATACGCCATCAAAGACCCCTTCCAGCTGTTTGGTTGTGTGATGTAGACAAAATATGAGCATCCGTAGCCATTATATCATAGGAGATATTCAATGTTTTTGAAACAAACCGACTGAACAGTTGCGGGTTATAGTGTTTACAATATAAGAAAACCATTAGTTCGATCGCGTGACATACCAGGTCCGTTGAATGGCCTATCGATGATTTCGGCGGTTCAGATACAAGATCCATTATCAACAACTTTGCATTATGATTGACAGAACTAGGAAAGGCCCGGGTATAACTGCCGTAGCTTGCCAAAGAGCATGCCACAAATCCACAAGCATGGTTCCACTGTGCAGTTAGTTGTTGCAGTCTCGTCAACCTGTCCCAAAGCGGACTACCTGTGAATCGCTTTAAGGGCACCTAATTAACATTGATGACACCTTTATATCTAGACCACCACAACAAGAGCTCATTTCCTTCCAAATCAATCAACAACCTAAATGTCCATTTACATATTTCATGAACCCAAAGTCATAATATCACACTATTTGTAGGCAAATCTTTATATAACGTTCATGCTGTTCCAGACAGCAGTAACGCATAACTGCCATTTAGAGCATCAAAAATGATAATGATTGATGGTTTTCATAGTATGAGCCTTAATGGGAGCCGTTCTAGGGGTCAATATTATGACGCAGCCTGTAACCTGATACCTACTGTGAATACTGTTTTAATTCTACTTTTTGGTTCCCCCAAAGAACTCGGCTTAACGCATAACTCGTGTGTGTACAGACACGCCGCACGTAAAGAAAGCATGAAAATTAACATGCTTGGGGAAGCCATAGCAAAGTGCAGTCCTCGTGAATTTGTAATTACAATTTGTGAAGACACTGAGCTCGATGCAAATAATGAGACCAACGGTTGACCCATTTTATTCAGATACATGGTATTATCATCACTCTCTAACCCTTACGATTTCAAGCAAAACTTCCTAAATGCAACGGATGACCTTAGAAATATTAACAAGCCAACGTTAAATAGAATGAACGTGTTTTTCGTCTATTCATTCACAATAAATGTATCCATGCTGCATGCTTCACATGCACTTGCCCTAGGGTCCTATGCCTGGGAAGGGGGTCCTGATTGTCAGTCGCAATAATTAACGATTTTGAGCGGCATCTAGTGCTGTTGCCGATATTCAGTACTGCGTGCATTAACTTAGCGTACTCATAACATATGTGGCAGGGTTGAAGTTGTTGCTGCAATATGTATATGGCGATTCGCATGCATGTATTTCTGCCTTGAATTGACTAAGATGAATCTCATGCTATGTTGATTTTTTGCACTATTTGTCAATAGAACGCACGACCGAAACTCATGGTTATCATGGTAAGATACACAGCGCATTGTATAAAGGCACCATATTTATGAAAGCTGGGTTGTTAAGGGAAGCAGGCATGATCAAATCAATCCAGCCGCACAAGTGGCACGAAATCAGCATTATGTCAAGGGTTATTTCCGTCATTCTGGTGCTTACCTAAAGCCACGTCACGTCATCTTAAGATACCTTGAGAATAATTTTACATTAGATAATGGACAGCTAACGAAAAAAATGGCAAATACACATATTACAAAATGTCATTACACGTTAAAACACCTGTAGTGTACAATACAGGATAAAAGACTTTCGAGACTGGTTGTGCTTCTTAGTTTTCCCCGGGTGCTTGCATCAATTCTAACATACTTACCGGTTCGATTGCCCAAATCGTTTCTGAGAGGAATAATGATTGGTACGAATTGTTAGTGCTGCATGTCGTTCACTGTAATACCCTGCATCTTAAGCATCGCATAAAATATCCTCTATTGTGGTCGTGATGGATGTAGCATAATAGTAGCAAGGTTATTACCCCTGATGACTTTGAATAATTTAAGCGATATAATTCCCCTGTTAATATCCAAGTACATTGGAACTATTGTTACAAATATATCGCAAGAATGACATTGCATTACGTCGTTCATTGCGTCGGTCCCACGTCTTATCCTCCTTGAATCACCACGATTCGCATAGACATTATCTATTGATTGACGCGTGTTTGGTTGACATTACATCACTATAGTTACTATCCTAATAAGGATGTTGAAAATATTACGCTGCTGGGGGAATCACACAATCATAATACTATATTCCTATCAGTTGCAATCGTCATTTATGCTTTTCTTTTAGCATGTCTTCAAATAATCTTACTATAGAAGAGATACTATCACAACATGGTACCGCTGCAGTCAGAAAGATGCTGTTATGAGCAAATTATTGCACCAGTGAGCCATATTTTACCCCGGGCTGTGGCAGTCAATGCTAGAATGCAATCACAGACACATATGCATGTAGCATTGGAATTAACGCTATTTTAACAAAACCATTCATTGGGGGAACTTCTTCTTCGCCATGGTTTTGTTTACCTTTCTTTGGATTGAGTGTACATATGAAAGAATTTCGCGAGTGTGGAGAGAGAAAGTTAGTATTTGAGGAATTGATTATCGACCAGTCTGTCCACTATTGGAATTGCGATCGAACAGTTCTTAATAAAGACGATTTGTTTTCGATTGAATCTGTGAAAGCCATATTCATCTAAAAATCACAAAAGCGCAAAGCCTATCGAAAAGTTCAACCAAAATCAAGCATTGTCACCCCGTTAACCCAACCTAAGCATTGGACGCACAAACCACCTATTTGCATTGCTCTACGCCAGTCGTGTGGTTGCTGGTGTCGCCTACAGTAATCATTGCCAACAACAACAGCTTACATTTATCTCTGAGAGTTTAAGTCAAACTGACAAGCGCTGTACTGTATTGTATTGCTTGAAGGGTATTAATAACCTTTTTCTTTATTTATCGAATATTTACTGTTTTATGGTATAATGTTAAGCTAGTGTTACATGTTTACAGGCATAGCATATCATCACTTCTTATGGCAGATAGTATCCACTATATTTGGATTGCGTGACTATATTACAGTAACTAATTAGGGTATTCTGACTCCTAGTTTACTCAAGGCCACTCTATCATTAATAGAGATGGCGGTCCCTTCAGTAATCACAATAATGACAATCGTGACTGTCATTATGACTGCTGACAAGGCAATTATCGTCATAGCTGGAAGCAGTTACTCACAGCCAAATGTGAATTTCTATTCGGGTACGCACTCAGCTTGAATCGCACATTATTACCATGGCTAAAATATTGTTCAGAGTACTTATATTATGTGAATTTGTCTCATGTATGACAGCCCCCTTGTGTTTACCTCGTGCCGTTAAAGAACACATTTGTGATGCACTATTGGAATAGATAATGTGGTTATAATGTCAAAGCGGAAGTATTGCATGTGCATGTCGGTTGTCAAATTAAAAAACATATAGGTATCCATGCCCAAAACGAAAGCAAAAAACGAGAAAATATAGAAATGATCTGATCCAAACTGCATCCAACTATCGATTGTTCATGCCTGTTTGCTTGATGTAAATTCTCTTTTAGTAGCTCTGTTTTCCAATGTATGTGCATTATTTTGTACAACGAAAAACTTACTCCATATTGTGATATGGCATGGATCCAGGGTCTTATCCCGGATTTGAAAACTGCCCGTCCATCCCCACACCAACCCCGTCCATCACGTTATGACCAACTGATTATCATAACGCAGTTCTTATGCTTTCGCAAGAAAGCTGTGAAGGGGTGGGTGGGAGGAGGTTGGGGGAAGTGAAGGTGGAGATGTGTGTGTGTGTGTGTGTGTGTGTGTGTGTGTGTGTGTGTGTGTGTGTGTGTGTGTGTGTGTGTGTGTGTGTGTGTGTGTGTGTGTGTGTGTGTGTGTTTGTGTGTGTGCTTTTTGATTTGCCAACAGTTTAAATAGAATCGTGGTCATAAGAAGCGTTATCAAACAGAACAGTATTTATTTTGATTGTAGATAAGCGGCCAGCGTGCTGCGTCGCTGTTTGTCTTTAAATTAGCTGCTTAATCTGGCTTGGCTAATTCCTTGTATCCGGCCTGGGAGGCGCGTGGACGGACTGGCGGGTGGACGGGTGGCAGGTGGACGGGCTACAGGGGGAAATTCCAGCCCGTCCAAATTTACGACTCACCCGACGGGTGGACAGGGATCTGGCTAAGATCCTGCATGGATCCACAACAATACCCAAGCATCAAGTCAATAATTTAGTAGATTCTTTGCACTGAAGTATAACTTAATTAACAGTTACAGTAGACAAAGAACATTGGGTTTTACAGACCAAACAATGTGCACATATGTTAGCAGGCGCTAATATGTCGATGAATGTTTTCGCTGTGCTCTTGCAATCATTTCGAGGTCGCCGTCATGAAACTGATAGTATGTCATTTAACTGCTATAGCCAACTATCCCGGGGATGAATGTGGCGTTACTGATTAATCATCCTTAAACAATTGTGCAACCAAGTTGAGGCGCCATGACAACGTGTCTCCATGGTAACAGCGTTTCGTACAAAACATTTATTATTAATTTCAACAGGATATTGTGTTTGGAAAACCAACTGCAACGAATATGCAGCTGCATGTAGTTTCCAATTTCAAAGCACGGTTCGTAAATGTCACCGGGTTGTTAACTGCCACATCTTCAGGACGTATATCACCCACAGTACATGACGCAGTGAGACATTTACACGGAATAGATACATGAGTGTTTCTCATTCATAAGATTATGAAGCTTTCACCTACTACTAATGAAAACCTTCGGAAACACCTAAGGTTGTGTTTTCTGATATAAAACAATAATGTTGTAGTTGTAGGTGATACCTTAATGGCGCAAAATCAAACATTTACGCGCTATTCGTAAGCCACACAACGAGGACTTGTATATTTCAATAATTCCGGTGTGATTGAAATTCTTTAGCGCAATAGGTCCTCAATAATAATTATATGGTAAATTATATGCACAACAGTGACATTTCAATAATTTTCTATATAATTAGGCTCTCGTTGGCAACTGTAAACTCTCTGTTTGCAGCAGGGGTAAATCAATGCTAGCAAGTGCGTTGATTAGCTCACGATTCATTGACATCGTCTACTTTTACAATACGTTGCAATCTGACAACAGATGTAGATTGGTATAGTTACACGTCTTGTGTATGCGTCATCTATCATTTCACGACTGCAGTTCACAAAGAATACCCTAGTTCCTTGTTCGTTCAAGGCCACTACAAAATGATACACCATGCTAACTGTCCCTTCTGCACTCACAGTTACGACAATCAAGCTGTTTGACAGAAGGGGTTCTTAGGAGACTAGTTATTCAATGCATGGCTCTCAACAGAATTACTCAAGCTCAAGTGCGTTGAACACACGCACGCTTGATGCTGCTATGTACTCTATTACCCCAACGCAAAATTGTTAACCTTACTTTTCTTGACTCGAACATCGTTTAAGACGCATCAACATGCAGTTTAAGAATAATGACTTCCAATGTCAAATCAAGGTTGACAAACGTGCAGACCAGCAAATATTCTACATTTTACAGCCATTGCCTGATTTGCTTTGGAGACCAAGTGGAGGCATATATTGGAGGACGTACTCTGTTGTATGTTCCCTTGTCAGCGTAATACGGTCGTTTGTTAGATAAATCTGCAGAATACGCATTTACAGGAACAATGTACGGGACAGATATATACATTTACAAAACATGTAAATCATGCCGACCTTTTCACAATTCCTATTGGTGAGCCGTATATTGTGGACCACTCATGGACCACCATTTGCTAGAGAGCATACTATCTCCCCCTCTTGACGTGGGCACATATTCTAAGGGGTTACAATGACGCAAGTGCATTTAACAAAATATACAATAAACATATTGATCTCCAGTGCAGGAGGGATTTCATATACGCAGTCCCAGCAAAAAGCGGAACGGAAGAGTGTGGATATATGCATTCGGTCAAATAGGCACTGTCATAATGAGACGGACGGGCAGCATTGCCACCAGCTGGATGGGCAATGCTGTTGCAAATTCATGCCACTTACATTATTGCATTCGGTAAGGGGTGGGAGATTTCGTGGTTTTCATCATCAAAATTCGACTTAATACACAAGCAATTCCTGCTTGATTTGAATCGATCAGGTTTGTTGAGATAAGCTATGCAGTGGTAAACAGGTCATTTCTAGCATTTTAGCAATACTCGTAAATTGTAATGGCTCCATGTGTTGATACCTGAATTGCAATGGAGATATGTGTCTCATGGGACCCGAAAAGCGAAAACAAATTTGGGGAAATGTTGGTCATCTCGCTGCAAGTATTATGATTGTTCCGTACCACGCATGTCGATTAACCGCGAACATACGATGGGTTCTATAGTCACCAGTAAGTTATGATGAGGCGTCCATAAATCATCTGACGGGAGAGCGACATTAAAGCCCGGCGTTCATTTCACTTCACATGCCTAACAATAGCATCTGTTTTGTGATACTTCTCAGTACTGCAAAATCTTGATCGATGCATCAGCACGCACATTTGAATTTTCCAAACGCAGGGAAAAACCAATTATTTTCCGCTTTGAAAAGCAACACGTATGCCCTCTGCAATATCGTCGTCAATACGATGAATAACCTGGTGGAAAGCCGAATCACTCACCGTACCTCCCTACTAGATGCTCTTTGCAGTCATTGTTCTTGCCTTAATCGTAGCAGCTGTGCCTTTTCCATTTTGCCTTGAAGCCCGTTATAAGTGAAATTAACATAAGTGAATTATTTTTCCATCAATCATTGCATTCACAATATATTATCTAAAGCTTTTTCCGCATCAGGAGGCAAATGACCCACGACCGGAATGCAAACAATTCAAACGAGTCCACACTTAACGCGTTAGTATTACAGATTCACGATTCCATGATTTCATGATTTCGTTTCTGTAACTTAAATTACTCGATTTTCAACCTCTCGTGTCAAATCATTGATAATTACTCAATGTGGCGCCTTCTTATTTTGATTTTAGGAATACAGAAGTAATTCTTATTGGCTTTCGATCATGCGTTGTCAAACGCATTTGAATAGATAAGGGCAGATTAGGCGATATCAGCTATGCAATGATTAACGTGGCTTATATCTCGATATTTTTTATTTGAAGACATACAATTGACTCTACCTATAGCGCTGGATATCAAATGTATATATATTATCTCCATTAAAGTACTGTACTTAGCATTCTATAGTAGTAGTATTATATTTTATCGCGTGTTTAAGTGACATTTTCGCCTCATGCGGATGCGTTAAGAAACGAACAGCACACTCTTAATATGACAAAATCAGTTTATGCCTCATTTTACCAAGCGTTATTTCAGCTACCTTTACGATTAAACTGCTGCATAATACCCACCATGAACACTAACGTTATCTGGTGGATTATCAAATTATATCATCGCTCTGCTCCACTGATCCATGTATTTGCATTGGGATTTAAATCCGGTATTGTAAAAGGAAGAATAAAAAGTAACATTGCTGTATACAAATCCATTCATGATGAAATGCTAACTCTAGGGCATTATGCACAGTGCCGCTATTTATTGTCTCACAAACCACAAGCACTCGACACTTAATACTCCGTTTGTTGAATGTTTGCCATCTTAAGATGTCAGTCGTTAAATGAAATGGTGCTTTTAAAATTTTCACTATGATAAAATATTGAGAATTCATTCTTGCGCCATTAATTTAGTTTGTAGTTTGGGGTAATGCTTATGAATTCAGTAACCCATGCAAAACTAGTCATTTTTTCCCGGAGCAACTTATATGCATGAAGCATACTGAATGTATATAAATGGTTTGTTACATTGCTTAAATGATGTTATTTATTACAGGCTCCTTCTTAAATATATTCCAACCACGTTTCCCTGTTTAGAGAACACTGAAATTATCCCACCAGCGTATATAATCTGGTATATACACAAATATCAAACGCCCAGGCTGCCTAGTTAATCGTCTCCAGTATCGGCCTTCAATTGCCAAATTTGTGCCTATTGATTATTTACTGACAATTAAAATGATGGCACCACTTCCAGCCTTAGAGGATATCAACGGTTTAATTGGTTGTTTCAACCGTTGCATGGATGAAGAGTCACTACGGTTTATAAAAACACAAAAAATTGATATCAGCTCTTACATTGTCGGCGAATTATTAGTTGATATAATCCTTATATGTGTCACGGTATGGGTATCCTTTTACATCATCAATGCATAAATTGAAGTTTATTCTTAAATTTTACGCCATCATATATCTGAATGACGACCTATGTGGTGGCAACGCAGGCTTAGTGTGTCAGAGGGTGAGCCGATTATTTCTGTCATCGTAAGCACTTAAAACAGCCTTTGTATTTGGCGCGATATTGTAGCTCTCAGGCCAAGATTCTATTACAGTTGATTTGTTTTGAAAGGTCGTTTGCAATTTGTGATTATGGGGACCTAGTTGTGACCTGAATGTCAAATCGAACGGACTGATTATCAACAATCAATAGCAACAGCGAGGTGTTTAGATAGATAGCAAGTGCGTTTTTTTTCAGAAAGTCTTGATGATTCTTATCTAAGTTGTTATGGCTTATATCATTATATGCATCCGTACATTAATTGTTCTTGCTATGTTGTGCTTTTGTAGATTTTAAACATTAAAGTTCTGCAGGAATCCTAATCCAAGAAAATTAAAATGGCTTCAGATAATTCGGTCATGATGTGTAGTGGTTGTGATTGGAGATGGAATTGAGAATGAGTATGAGTATAATATATATTTCAATATGCATATCATGCAATGCGTATATTAAACATGCAGCTGGCACAAAAGTAGCACAGCTGGCGATAACGTGGATTATAGAGGCACGCATACATTAGGTATTTGAATAAACATTAAATATGTATCCAATGACGTTCATGCCGTGCGTTACTGATGTGGTAGCATCGCATACCGAGATTTGCCAGACAAAGATTTAAAAACGTCAACGTGAGATATTTTGGTGGTATTTAACGATTATGCTACCATACATATGTGTTGTCTCTTGTGTCTGTCAGTTAATGTGATATAATTGTAATACGGGTCGTCACATGGAATATCATCGACATTGATGTATAGGTGAGCCACTGTAATTGCCAAGAGACGCGTTTGCAATAAATGCTCACTATTGTGAGACCAGAATAATCTATCATGGGTTGTAATTGCTGATGGATGAAAACAAATATCTTATATTGCTAGTGACTAACAATGGAACAAATAATTCATTATCTTATACAAATTTAACGTCACATGAGAGACAAATTCTTAGATTTAACTTCACCATTTCCTATGAGCCTTGTGTGTTTCAGGTTTTTTAGTCTGTGATGGCTTCCAATCATAGTAATGGTACTGCCAGTCAAGTTTGCTGCCATGTTGCCGTGAGGCCATTCGAGTATGATTACGACAGTAATTCTAAGCCACCACATAGCGTTTTATAATGATGACTTCCATATTATGTGCCCCATCTTAGAGCTGATCTAATAGACAATGCATCCACCATCTGATACGTTCTTCCATTACATACCTATGTCCTTTCGTCAATAGTGTGACGCATTTAGAAACAAGCAAGCAGTTCTTCGCATCGCGGATTCACCACCATAGATCCCTCACCGGAAGGATTATCCGCATTGGACCTTTCCGATTGAGGACGCTTGTAAAGCAACCAATTATTTACGTGGTGCTCAAACTGACGCAGCTTCAAAACAACGTCATGCAAAGGTTCCGAGCCACCCATTCAATTGCCGTAATATAGATGCGCGTACTCAGTTGATATTGAGTAGACGCAGAATTCTCATTCTGTGATTTATTGGTAAAATACATTTATGGCTTGATATTTATCATTACAAAAAGCCATAGAGATAATTCCCCAAGTATTTACTTTTATTTATGCTTGATATTCAGCATTTCAATAAGCTGGAGGTACTTGTTTTATTATTCAACCATCGTTGCATAAGAAGTATTTCAAATCATGCTTTAAAAACGGAAAGCAATCCCTTGCAACAGAGCAAAACAAGCAATAACTTCGGTCGTGGGCTGCCATGTCTGATAAGCAATATAACACACACTACCACCTGTTATTTGATTAGGCCTCTTCGTTATCCACTTGCTTTATGCCGGGAGTAGAACTAATGTTATATATCAGAGAACCTCTTATGTCGTTATTAGTATCTTTTTAAAGCCATCTATGATTTTCACCTTGACAGATGATCGGTTTAGTCGATGAAACACAATGCGTCGAATGTCATGTTTTGTAGTATAGAGTGTATCTTATCATGCAATTAATGTGCTGAGCGAGGTAAGTGCAACGAGAACCATTTATGACCAACTTACCCAAACTGTATATGATGGCGGTAGGTATTCGCCAACTATTTGGGGATCTGAATGATCATAAGGTTTTGGTCTGAAGTTAACCCACCTTGTAGCTGGCTGCTGTGTATATTGACCTCAGCAGAGTGATGATGTGGTCTCTAAATAGAGCAATCACCTGGATGTTATAAGCGGTCTCACTAGAAGCAACTCCATCATCACGAATCTCATGATAAGCGTGATCAATAGCCCGATCATCACAACATTTTTCAATCATTGTACATCCTAACAGGCACTGAAAGAAAACATCGATTTTGCCGTGCTTGTCTTACTTAATTGCAACAGTCCGGGTTGTGCCAAAGACCCTCTTTAGTCAAACCACAGTTACATGAGGCCATCATGTTGAATCATGACAACTAAGGACATGTGGTGGCATGTGTATCTGAACCATTTACCGCGTATTTGATGACTTTGCAATTCAAACAATCGAGTAATCAGTATATTGGTTTTATACAGGCCCTCGTTTAGTTGACTTTATCTAGTATCAGCCTATAGTCGGAAACAAGATCAGCTATACAAGAATAACTTGAGACATAATTGGTCACCAATACCTGAAATGTTATATTCATCCATTGCAATCGTTGCTGTGTAAATAACGCTGCCATTTCCACTTTCGTATTCTATTTTCAATCAGGCCCTGCTGAACATATTTGGCGTGTGAGGTCTCAGCTACCAATGCTGTCATTCGATGCAACGCGTGCCCACGATATGTATTACCACTATCGAGTCTCTAATAACTGGTTACTGGAGGGCATTCTTCAAAACAATAGGTTCATTTTGTTGTTATAGTATATTTTATTTCATGTTCATATAAGCAGCAAGACAACGCTGTAGCTAAACATATATTTGCCAACTTCATTGGAAACTAAATATTAAGATGCAAACCCTTTAGCGATTAAGTGTTTTCAAGGGGTTAATTCCATTAAATAATCCCGCTGAAACAAACCTGCTCTATGGAAAACCCCTTGACTTCAAATGCGCGTAGCGTGTTTGATCTTGACATATTTTGTCAACGCATATATACTGTTCATCTTTGCCAAGTTGATAAACACTGCCATTATGGCCGCGTACGTTACCCTGTTAAATACATTACCCTTGACATAAAATTGGTCGGTTTAAACCCGGACAACAATCAACAAATGTTAAGATAACGGCTCAAAATAAACCCAAACATATTTAGTCGTTTTAAATCTATGGCTCACATTTCTTAGATTGTAAATTTATTTTAAACAGGCCGCAAAATATTGTTGAAAAAGACGATGAGTGTAATTCTTCACCCCCCGCCACCCCCCCCCCTATCAGAAAAAAAAAAAAAACAACATTTGGAATGGCTTGCAGGGTGATCATTGTGGGTGAGAGTTTTCATATCATTGATATATTTATTTATTTGTGTCATGTTACATTAATGTCAATACGAACAACGTCACCAGGATTCACATTCCACATCTACATGCTTTAAATGCAACAGTAATAGGCTCACGTGCTGAATGGCGCGGTTGGGAGGGGGGGGGGGGGGGGGGGGGTGTGGAAGATACGCTAACAAATCCAGCCATGGCTGTGTATGACAACGGCGGTATAATGCGAGAAACTTGCTCTCAGCAATCAATCTATTGGAGTTCATTTCATGACTGATAAGTTTGATCACGATTGCCAAGGTAATGATTTACATTAACGTTAACGATTATAGCAATATGCATTGGCGATGATGTGTGCGTGGGTTGTTCGAATTTCGTGTATATTTAAGCGTATGACATATACATTTGAATTCAATTGTCAACAAGTATCATATGGTATTTCATCATGTTTCTTAGTGGGAATGGATATAAGATCGCTCTCTGTAAAGTGAAGTGAAACAGCAAATTCACCAGGTATGAATTGCCTCATATCACTACAGTTAAGATTTGCTACTGGTGATGGGATTGTGCAGGTACATCAGCCACCTGATGCCAGTAAGATGATTTATACAAAACGTAGCCTTGTGTGTTCCAAATGTCAGTCACGCAGACACCGTTTAGGTATAACAATTATAACCATGTTCGACTACGTTAACTCCAGAGCTACCCTTCTATGAACACCAACCTGCTGTGTAAAACATCCTAGTTATTATGTTTTAATTGCTGGCTGTAGAATGATCGTGCGCTTAATTTCACGGAGTGCTTGCATAATATAATATAAATTAAAATATCATGAGACCATGCGTAAGTAAAACACATATGATAGATACTATATAGTGCCGGAAATCATTCACAGTCATTCACACACTATAGCAAACGGGCCTCGCTCTCTCGAGGTTCGTATATTCATGAAAGAATGACGCCATAACCGGCGGAGCAAATAAAATGGCGATAGCAGTAGATGGTGGAGGCTGAGGCCTTGAAACGCTGGATGAATTCCCCAGATGGTATCTGAGAGAACAGAATCGATTGCTTAACGGGTTAAATAATTAATTGATGATGTGTTTGCGTATAGGCACATACTCGCAAGCAAATTAATGTTGTGAACCTTAACCTCAACAAAGGCTGACTTGACACTGTATGCGTCATTACGTTACAAACGGCGCGCCAGAGAAAATCTACTTTAACAATACTGCAGTTAAATTCTTGCACATGGTAAATGAATAGCTGCCCACAGCTACATATTGTCCAAAGAAGCATATTCCGGATTTGATGCTCTATTTGTTCGTAAGAGTGCATTGATGGTGCAAAATAACTCAGTCGTGCTGCTGTTTGTGGGTCGCTTAGGCTAATGGTCTCCATTAACCACTTAGCACGCCCTTGTGTATCAAAAATAACGATAGAATCAGGCGAATGCGAATAAAGTGTTCACTACTGCACAGTTAGAAATAGGCCTAAGCACCTGGACGGAATGTTCAAAACGTGCCTCAACGCATTCGTTCATACTCTTGAACACGTTTACTCTAGATAAATGTCTGGGTCCGACAGTAATAGGTATTCACACATGCAAGGTGGATAATCACCATACTAGGATAACACTGTAATTTACACAGAAAAGATTACACAAAATTGCGGACATTATTCTTAATTGACAGAAGGTTGAGAGTAAACTTGATGCATCGTCTTCTAGTCTGACTCTTATGTTTTGGTAAGTTTGACGCATGGGCAATACTCGGCCATCGTGTTTATACCCCAGACCTTGCCCTTACATTAGTTGATGCCGTGGTAGAGGGGTTATTGTCTATTGACTGATTTAGGCTTGAATGGCAGTAGACATTATCATCTGCACGTGAACTTTAACCGTGGTACGCTCTACGTAGATTAGATTAACTGCGAGTTTTTACAAGGACTACTACCATTTGAGCATGGACCTGGGAGTAGTAATCATAATAACGCACAATGGCATTGTACATGACCAATAGTTAGCGGCATCAAATGCTCGGTGGGTGCACAATGTCCATCAAATGATGATATGTCTTCGCACATATCCCAGCTCTTATGGCGTATCTAGAAGAGTTAGGGTTGATGTTGCAATATTTATATTGCATGCATTATCTGGCTTATGACATTACGAAATGACAGAGAGACGTCTGAGGCAGAATGATTCACCCTCATCGTTATTATACAATGCAAATAGAGACGCATACTAAGCAAATATATAAAAGGAACGAACAACAACAACCAATCGTGTGTTTTTCAGGTGTGATATGCTGTGTAGTGTGTTCAAGAAATCTAACAAACGACAGTTGTTATACTGACAGTGATTGATTTTATGCAAAGCATGTTTAGGCCAGCCATCACAGAGGCATGAGGGTAACATCGTGTCAAGAACTTCTTTGCTTTCGTCATAATGGGGCGTCGTTGATGCCGTTCCACTTCAGCTGATGAGATTAAACCCTCTCGGCTGTTGTTTTTTTGTGCCTGAGGCGATTTTATATAATTACATTATGAATGACTACTGGGAGATAAAGCTAATTACCATGAGATATTGTATTGCTTAAATTAGGCATTCGCGCGCGCGGTATCACAATGTTTCCTAGCCCGTTTGAAATTAAATGAATATTTATGTACGATTCAGCTTGACATTCGATTGTGGTTTACTCTTTGTTCTAAGTTAGTGACTCCGAGCCGTTACATAAAATATACGGTCACGTGGTTTCATGGTTATTCCTACCCCGAGCGAGCAAATATGTTTATGTATGATTCGGCGCAGATCCAAATAATTGAGGCACTACCTACAAGCACAGCTCTGAACAGTATGCAATTCACCTGATTAGCATACAGTAATAACTTTCAAGCGTCGACTGATAGCTACACCTCATTTTGTACGCATCTGCATTAATGTGTCATTTCTCGAAGGAACAGCAGCATAACTGGTTACTGGAGGGCATTCTTCAAAACAATAGGTTCATTTTGTTGTTACATGTTCATATAAGCAGCAAGACAACGCTGTATCTAAACATATATTTGCCAACTTCATTGTAAATATTAAGTTGCAAACCCTTTAGCGATTAAGTGTTTTCAAGCACATTCCACATCTACATGCTTTAATGCAACAGTAATAGGCTCACGTGCTGAATGGCGCGGTTGGGAGGGGGAGGTGGGGGGGGGGGGGGGTGTGGAAGATACGCTAACAAATCCAGCCATGGCGGTATGACAACGGCGGTATAATGCGAGAAACTTGCTCTCAGCAATCAATCTATTGGAGTTCATTTCATGACTGATAAGTTTGATCACGATTGCCAAGGTAATGATTTACATTAACGTTAACGATTATAGCAATATGCATTGGCGATGATGTGTGCGTGGGTTGTTCGAATTTCGTGTATATTTAAGCGTATGACATATACATTTGAATTCAATTGTCAACAAGTATCATATGGTATTTCATCATGTTTCTTAGTGGGAATGGATATAAGATCGCTCTCTGTAAAGTGAAGTGAAACAGCAAATTCACCAGGTATGAATTGCCTCATATCACTACAGTTAAGATTTGCTACTGGTGATGGGATTGTGCAGGTACAGCAGCCACCTGATGCCAGTAAGATGATTTATACAAAACGTAGCCCTGTGGTGTTCCAAATGTCAGTCACGCAGACACAGTTTAGGTATAACAGTGTTAACAATGTTACACTACGTTAACTCCAGAGCTACCCTTCTATGAACACCAACCTGCTGTGTAAAACATCCTAGTTATTATGTTTTAATTGCTGGCTGTAGAATGATCGTGCGCTTAATTTCACGGAGTGCTTGCATAATATAATATAAATTAAAATATCATGAGACCATGCGTAAGTAAAACACATATGATAGATACTATATAGTGCCGGAAATCATTCACAGTCATTCACACACTATAGCAAACGGGCCTCGCTCTCTCGAGGTTCGTATATTCATGAAAGAATGACGCCATAACCGGCGGAGCAAATAAAATGGCGATAGCAGTAGATGGTGGAGGCTGAGGCCTTGAAACGCTGGATGAATTCCCCAGATGGTATCTGAGAGAACAGAATCGATTGCTTAACGGGTTAAATAATTAATTGATGATGTGTTTGCGTATAGGCACATACTCGCAAGCAAATTAATGTTGTGAACCTTAACCTCAACAAAGGCTGACTTGACACTGTATGCGTCATTACGTTACAAACGGCGCGCCAGAGAAAATCTACTTTAACAATACTGCAGTTAAATTCTTGCACATGGTAAATGAATAGCTGCCCACAGCTACATATTGTCCAAAGAAGCATATTCCGAATTTGATGCTCTATTTGTTCGTAAGAGTGCATTGATGGTGCAAAATAACTCAGTCGTGCTGCTGTTTTTGGGGTCGCTTAGGCTAATGGTCTCCATTAACCACTTAGCACGCCCTTGTGTATCAAAAATAACGATAGAATCAGGCGAATGCGAATAAAGTGTTCACTACTGCACAGTTAGAAATAGGCCTAAGCACCTGGACGGAATGTTCAAAACGTGCCTCAACGCATTCGTTCATACTCTTGAACACGTTTACTCTAGATAAATGTCTGGGTCCGACAGTAATAGGTATTCACACATGCAAGGTGGATAATCACCATACTAGGATAACACTGTAATTTACACAGAAAAGATTACACAAAATTGCGGACATTATTCTTAATTGACAGAAGGTTGAGAGTAAACTTGATGCATCGTCTTCTAGTCTGACTCTTATGTTTTGGTAAGTTTGACGCATGGGCAATACTCGGCCATCGTGTTGATACCCCAGACCTTGCCCTTACATTAGTTGATGCCGTGGTAGAGGGGTTATTGTCTATTGACTGATTTAGGCTTGAATGGCAGTAGACATTATCATCTGCACGTGAACTTTAACCGTGGAACGCTCTACGTAGATTAGATTAACTGCGAGTTTTTACAAGGACTACTACCATTTGAGCATGGACCTGGGAGTAGTAATCATAATAACGCACAATGGCATTGTACCAATAGTTAGCGGCATCAAATGCTCGGTGGGTGCACAATGTCCATCAAATGATGATATGTCTTCGCACATATCCAGCTCTTATGGCGTATCTAGAAGTGTCAGGGTTGATGTTGCAACATTTATATTGCATGCATTATCTGGCTTATGACATTACGAAATGACAGAGAGACGTCTGAGGCAGAATGATTCACCCTCATCGTTATTATACAATGCAAATAGAGACGCATACTTAGCAAATATATAAAAGGAACGAACAACAAAAACCAATCGTGTGTTTTTCAGGTGTGATATGCTGTGTAGTGTGTTCAAGAAATCTAACAAACGACAGTTGTTATACTGACAGTGATTGATTTTATGCAAAGCATGTTTAGGCCAGCCATCACAGAGGCATGAGGGTAACATCGTGTGAAGAACTTCTTTGCTTTCGTCATAATGGGGCGTCGTTGATGCCGTTCCACTTCAGCTGATGAGATTAAACCCTCTCAGCTGTTGTTTTTTTGTGCCTGAGGCGATTTTATATAATTACATTATGAATGACTACTGGCAGATAAAGCTAATTACCATGAGATAATGTACTGCTTAAATTGGGCATTCGCGCGCGCGGTATCACAATGTTTCCTAGCCCGTTTGAAATTAAAAGAATATTTATGCACGATTCAGCTTGACATTCGATTGTGGCTTACTCTTTGTTCTAAGTAAGTGACTCCGAGCCGTTACATAAAATATACGGTCACGTGGTTTTATGGTTATTCCTACCCCGAGCGAGCAAATATGTTTATGTATGATTCGGCGCAGATCCAAATAATTGAGGCACTACCTACAAGCACAGCTCTGAACAGTATGCAATTGACCTGATTAGCATACAGTAATTAACTTCAAGCGTCGACTGATAGCTACACCTCATTTTGTACTGCATCTGCATTAATGTGTCATTTCTCGGTCTCTCTAAGGAACAGCAGCATAACTGGTTACTGGAGGGCATTCTTCAAAACAATAGGTTCATTTTGTTGTTATGGTATATTTTATTTCATGTTCATATAAGCAGCAAGACAACGCTGTATCTAAACATATATTTGCCAACTTCATTGGAAACTAAATATTAAGTTGCAAACCCTTTAGCGATTAAGTGTTTTCAAGGGGTTAATTCCATTAAATAATCCCGCTGAAACAAACCTGCTCTATGGAAAACCCCTTGACTTCAAATGCGCGTAGCGTGTTTGATCTTGACATAATTTGTCAACGCATATGTACTGTTCATCTTTGCCAAGTTGATAAACACTGCCATTATGGCCGCGTACGTTACCCTGTTAAATACATTACCCTTGACATAAAATTAGTCGGTTTAAACCCGGACAACAATCAACAAATGTTAAGATAACGGCTCAAAATAAACCCAAACATATTTAGTCGTTTTAAATCTATGGCTCACATTTCTTAGATTGTAAATTTATTTTAAACAGGCCGCAAAATATTGTTGAAAAAGACGATGAGTGTAATTCTTCACCCCCGCCACCCCCCCTCCTATCAGAAAAAAACAAACAACATTTGGAATGGCTTGCAGGGTGATCATGTGGGTGAGAGTTTTCATATCATTGATATATTTATTTATTTGTGTCATGTTACATTAATGTCAATACGAACAACGTCACCAGGATTCACATTCCACATCTACATGCTTTAAATGCAACAGTAATAGGCTCACGTGCTGAATGGCGCGGTTGGGAGGGGGAGGTGGGGGGGGGGGGTGGAAGATACGCTAACAAATCCAGCCATGGCGGTATGACAACGGCGGTATAATGCGAGAAACTTGCTCTCAGCAATCAATCTATTGGAGTTCATTTCATGACTGATAAGTTTGATCACGATTGCCAAGGTAATGATTTACATTAACGTTAACGATTATAGCAATATGCATTGGCGATGATGTGTGCGTGGGTTGTTCGAATTTCGTGTATATTTAAGCGTATGACATATACATTTGAATTCAATTGTCAACAAGTATCATATGGTATTTCATCATGTTTCTTAGTGGGAATGGATATAAGATCGCTCTCTGTAAAGTGAAGTGAAACAGCAAATTCACCAGGTATGAATTGCCTCATATCACTACAGTTAAGATTTGCTACTGGTGATGGGATTGTGCAGGTACAGCAGCCACCTGATGCCAGTAAGATGATTTATACAAAACGTAGCCCTGTGGTGTTCCAAATGTCAGTCACGCAGACACAGTTTAGGTATAACAGTGTTAACAATGTTACACTACGTTAACTCCAGAGCTACCCTTCTATGAACACCAACCTGCTGTGTAAAACATCCTAGTTATTATGTTTTAATTGCTGGCTGTAGAATGATCGTGCGCTTAATTTCACGGAGTGCTTGCATAATATAATATAAATTAAAATATCATGAGACCATGCGTAAGTAAAACACATATGATAGATACTATATAGTGCCGGAAATCATTCACAGTCATTCACACACTATAGCAAACGGGCCTCGCTCTCTCGAGGTTCGTATATTCATGAAAGAATGACGCCATAACCGGCGGAGCAAATAAAATGGCGATAGCAGTAGATGGTGGAGGCTGAGGCCCTTGAAACGCTGGATGAATTCCCCAGATGGTATCTGAGAGAACAGAATCGATTGCTTCCCGGGTTAAATAATTAATTGATGATGTGTTTGCGTATAGGCACATACTCGCAAGCAAATTAATGTTGTGAACCTTAACCTCAACAAAGGCTGACTTGACACTGTACGCGTCATTACGTTACAAACGGCGCGCCAGAGAAAATCTACTTTAACAATACTGCAGTTAAATTCTTGCACATGGTAAATGAATAGCTGCCCACAGCTACATATTGTCCAAAGAAGCATATTCCGAATTTGATGCTCTATTTGTTCGTAAGAGTGCATTGATGGTGCAAAATAACTCAGTCGTGCTGCTGTTTGTGGGTCGCTTAGGCTAATGGTCTCCATTAACCACTTAGCACGCCCTTGTGTATCAAAAATAACGATAGAATCAGGCGAATGCGAATAAAGTGTTCACTACTGCACAGTTAGAAATAGGCCTAAGCACCTGGACGGAATGTTCAAAACGTGCCTCAACGCATTCGTTCATACTCTTGAACACGTTTACTCTAGATAAATGTCTGGGTCCGACAGTAATAGGTATTCACACATGCAAGGTGGATAATCACCATACTAGGATAACACTGTAATTTACACAGAAAAGATTACACAAAATTGCGGACATTATTCTTAATTGACAGAAGGTTGAGAGTAAACTTGATGCATCGTCTTCTAGTCTGACTCTTATGTTTTGGTAAGTTTGACGCATGGGCAATACTCGGCCATCGTGTTGATACCCCAGACCTTGCCCTTACATTAGTTGATGCCGTGGTAGAGGGGTTATTGTCTATTGACTGATTTAGGCTTGAATGGCAGTAGACATTATCATCTGCACGTGAACTTTAACCGTGGAACGCTCTACGTAGATTAGATTAACTGCGAGTTTTTACAAGGACTACTACCATTTGAGCATGGACCTGGGAGTAGTAATCATAATAACGCACAATGGCATTGTACCAATAGTTAGCGGCATCAAATGCTCGGTGGGTGCACAATGTCCATCAAATGATGATATGTCTTCGCACATATCCCAGCTCTTATGGCGTATCTAGAAGTGTCAGGGTTGATGTTGCAACATTTATATTGCATGCATTATCTGGCTTATGACATTACGAAATGACAGAGAGACGTCTGAGGCAGAATGATTCACCCTCATCGTTATTATACAATGCAAATAGAGACGCATACTTAGCAAATATATAAAAGGAACGAACAACAAAAACCAATCGTGTGTTTTTCAGGTGTGATATGCTGTGTAGTGTGTTCAAGAAATCTAACAAACGACAGTTGTTATACTGACAGTGATTGATTTTATGCAAAGCATGTTTAGGCCAGCCATCACAGAGGCATGAGGGTAACATCGTGTGAAGAACTTCTTTGCTTTCGTCATAATGGGGCGTCGTTGATGCCGTTCCACTTCAGCTGATGAGATTAAACCCTCTCAGCTGTTGTTTTTTTGTGCCTGAGGCGATTTTATATAATTACATTATGAATGACTACTGGGAGATAAAGCTAATTACCATGAGATAATCTATTGCTTAAATTAGGCATTCGCGCGCGCGGTATCACAATGTTTCCTAGCCCGTTTGAAATTAAAAGAATATTTATGCACGATTCAGCTTGACATTCGATTGTGGCTTACTCTTTGTTCTAAGTAAGTGACTCCGAGCCGTTACATAAAATATACGGTCACGTGGTTTTATGGTTATTCCTACCCCGAGCGAGCAAATATGTTTATGTATGATTCGGCGCAGATCCAAATAATTGAGGCACTACCTACAAGCACAGCTCTGAACAGTATGCAATTGACCTGATTAGCATACAGTAATTAACTTCAAGCGTCGACTGATAGCTACACCTCATTTTGTACTGCATCTGCATTAATGTGTCATTTCTCGGTCTCTCTAAGGAACAGCAGCATAACTGGTTACTGGAGGGCATTCTTCAAAACAATAGGTTCATTTTGTTGTTATGGTATATTTTATTTCATGTTCATATAAGCAGCAAGACAACGCTGTATCTAAACATATATTTGCCAACTTCATTGGAAACTAAATATTAAGTTGCAAACCCTTTAGCGATTAAGTGTTTTCAAGGGGTTAATTCCATTAAATAATCCCGCTGAAACAAACCTGCTCTATGGAAAACCCCTTGACTTCAAATGCGCGTAGCGTGTTTGATCTTGACATAATTTGTCAACGCATATGTACTGTTCATCTTTGCCAAGTTGATAAACACTGCCATTATGGCCGCGTACGTTACCCTGTTAAATACATTACCCTTGACATAAAATTAGTCGGTTTAAACCCGGACAACAATCAACAAATGTTAAGATAACGGCTCAAAATAAACCCAAACATATTTAGTCGTTTTAAATCTATGGCTCACATTTCTTAGATTGTAAATTTATTTTAAACAGGCCGCAAAATATTGTTGAAAAAGACGATGAGTGTAATTCTTCACCCCCGCCACCCCCCCCCCTCCTATCAGAAAAAAACAAACAACATTTGGAATGGCTTGCAGGGTGATCATTGTGGGTGAGAGTTTTCATATCATTGATATATTTATTTATTTGTGTCATGTTACATTAATGTCAATACGAACAACGTCACCAGGATTCACATTCCACATCTACATGCTTTAAATGCAACAGTAATAGGCTCACGTGCTGAATGGCGCGGTTGGGAGGGGGAGGTGGGGGGGGGGGGGTGGAAGATACGCTAACAAATCCAGCCATGGCGGTATGACAACGGCGGTATAATGCGAGAAACTTGCTCTCAGCAATCAATCTATTGGAGTTCATTTCATGACTGATAAGTTTGATCACGATTGCCAAGGTAATGATTTACATTAACGTTAACGATTATAGCAATATGCATTGGCGATGATGTGTGCGTGGGTTGTTCGAATTTCGTGTATATTTAAGCGTATGACATATACATTTGAATTCAATTGTCAACAAGTATCATATGGTATTTCATCATGTTTCTTAGTGGGAATGGATATAAGATCGCTCTCTGTAAAGTGAAGTGAAACAGCAAATTCACCAGGTATGAATTGCCTCATATCACTACAGTTAAGATTTGCTACTGGTGATGGGATTGTGCAGGTACAGCAGCCACCTGATGCCAGTAAGATGATTTATACAAAACGTAGCCCTGTGGTGTTCCAAATGTCAGTCACGCAGACACAGTTTAGGTATAACAGTGTTAACAATGTTACACTACGTTAACTCCAGAGCTACCCTTCTATGAACACCAACCTGCTGTGTAAAACATCCTAGTTATTATGTTTTAATTGCTGGCTGTAGAATGATCGTGCGCTTAATTTCACGGAGTGCTTGCATAATATAATATAAATTAAAATATCATGAGACCATGCGTAAGTAAAACACATATGATAGATACTATATAGTGCCGGAAATCATTCACAGTCATTCACACACTATAGCAAACGGGCCTCGCTCTCTCGAGGTTCGTATATTCATGAAAGAATGACGCCATAACCGGCGGAGCAAATAAAATGGCGATAGCAGTAGATGGTGGAGGCTGAGGCCTTGAAACGCTGGATGAATTCCCCAGATGGTATCTGAGAGAACAGAATCGATTGCTTAACGGGTTAAATAATTAATTGATGATGTGTTTGCGTATAGGCACATACTCGCAAGCAAATTAATGTTGTGAACCTTAACCTCAACAAAGGCTGACTTGACACTGTATGCGTCATTACGTTACAAACGGCGCGCCAGAGAAAATCTACTTTAACAATACTGCAGTTAAATTCTTGCACATGGTAAATGAATAGCTGCCCACAGCTACATATTGTCCAAAGAAGCATATTCCGAATTTGATGCTCTATTTGTTCGTAAGAGTGCATTGATGGTGCAAAATAACTCAGTCGTGCTGCTGTTTTTGTGGGTCGCTTAGGCTAATGGTCTCCATTAACCACTTAGCACGCCCTTGTGTATCAAAAATAACGATAGAATCAGGCGAATGCGAATAAAGTGTTCACTACTGCACAGTTAGAAATAGGCCTAAGCACCTGGACGGAATGTTCAAAACGTGCCTCAACGCATTCGTTCATACTCTTGAACACGTTTACTCTAGATAAATGTCTGGGTCCGACAGTAATAGGTATTCACACATGCAAGGTGGATAATCACCATACTAGGATAACACTGTAATTTACACAGAAAAGATTACACAAAATTGCGGACATTATTCTTAATTGACAGAAGGTTGAGAGTAAACTTGATGCATCGTCTTCTAGTCTGACTCTTATGTTTTGGTAAGTTTGACGCATGGGCAATACTCGGCCATCGTGTTGATACCCCAGACCTTGCCCTTACATTAGTTGATGCCGTGGTAGAGGGGTTATTGTCTATTGACTGATTTAGGCTTGAATGGCAGTAGACATTATCATCTGCACGTGAACTTTAACCGTGGAACGCTCTACGTAGATTAGATTAACTGCGAGTTTTTACAAGGACTACTACCATTTGAGCATGGACCTGGGAGTAGTAATCATAATAACGCACAATGGCATTGTACCAATAGTTAGCGGCATCAAATGCTCGGTGGGTGCACAATGTCCATCAAATGATGATATGTCTTCGCACATATCCCAGCTCTTATGGCGTATCTAGAAGTGTCAGGGTTGATGTTGCAACATTTATATTGCATGCATTATCTGGCTTATGACATTACGAAATGACAGAGAGACGTCTGAGGCAGAATGATTCACCCTCATCGTTATTATACAATGCAAATAGAGACGCATACTTAGCAAATATATAAAAGGAACGAACAACAAAAACCAATCGTGTGTTTTTCAGGTGTGATATGCTGTGTAGTGTGTTCAAGAAATCTAACAAACGACAGTTGTTATACTGACAGTGATTGATTTTATGCAAAGCATGTTTAGGCCAGCCATCACAGAGGCATGAGGGTAATCGTGTGAAGAACTTCTTTGCTTTCGTCATAATGGGGCGTCGTTGATGCCGTTCCACTTCAGCTGATGAGATTAAACCCTCTCAGCTGTTGTTTTTTTGTGCCTGAGGCGATTTTATATAATTACATTATGAATGACTACTGGCAGATAAAGCTAATTACCATGAGATATTGTACTGCTTAAATTGGGCATTCGCGCGCGCGGTATCACAATGTTTCCTAGCCCGTTTGAAATTAAAAGAATATTTATGCACGATTCAGCTTGACATTCGATTGTGGCTTACTCTTTGTTCTAAGTAAGTGACTCCGAGCCGTTACATAAAATATACGGTCACGTGGTTTTATGGTTATTCCTACCCCGAGCGAGCAAATATGTTTATGTATGATTCGGCGCAGATCCAAATAATTGAGGCACTACCTACAAGCACAGCTCTGAACAGTATGCAATTGACCTGATTAGCATACAGTAATTAACTTCAAGCGTCGACTGATAGCTACTACACCTCATTTTGTACTGCATCTGCATTAATGTGTCATTTCTCGGTCTCTCTAAGGAACAGCAGCATAACTGGTTACTGGAGGGCATTCTTCAAAACAATAGGTTCATTTTGTTGTTATGGTATATTTTATTTCATGTTCATATAAGCAGCAAGACAACGCTGTATCTAAACATATATTTGCCAACTTCATTGGAAACTAAATATTAAGTTGCAAACCCTTTAGCGATTAAGTGTTTTCAAGGGGTTAATTCCATTAAATAATCCCGCTGAAACAAACCTGCTCTATGGAAAACCCCTTGACTTCAAATGCGCGTAGCGTGTTTGATCTTGACATAATTTGTCAACGCATATGTACTGTTCATCTTTGCCAAGTTGATAAACACTGCCATTATGGCCGCGTACGTTACCCTGTTAAATACATTACCCTTGACATAAAATTAGTCGGTTTAAACCCGGACAACAATCAACAAATGTTAAGATAACGGCTCAAAATAAACCCAAACATATTTAGTCGTTTTAAATCTATGGCTCACATTTCTTAGATTGTAAATTTATTTTAAACAGGCCGCAAAATATTGTTGAAAAAGACGATGAGTGTAATTCTTCACCCCCGCCACCCCCCCTCCTATCAGAAAAAAACAAACAACATTTGGAATGGCTTGCAGGGTGATCATTGTGGGTGAGAGTTTTCATATCATTGATATATTTATTTATTTGTGTCATGTTACATTAATGTCAATACGAACAACGTCACCAGGATTCACATTCCACATCTACATGCTTTAAATGCAACAGTAATAGGCTCACGTGCTGAATGGCGCGGTTGGGAGGGGGAGGTGGGGGGCGGGGTGTGTGGAAGATACGCTAACAAATCCAGCCATGGCTGTATGACAACGGCGGTATAATGCGAGAAACTTGCTCTCAGCAATCAATCTATTGGAGTTCATTTCATGACTGATAAGTTTGATCACGATTGCCAAGGTAATGATTTACATTAACGTTAACGATTATAGCAATATGCATTGGCGATGATGTGTGCGTGGGTTGTTCGAATTTCGTGTATATTTAAGCGTATGACATATACATTTGAATTCAATTGTCAACAAGTATCATATGGTATTTCATCATGTTTCTTAGTGGGAATGGATATAAGATCGCTCTCTGTAAAGTGAAGTGAAACAGCAAATTCACCAGGTATGAATTGCCTCATATCACTACAGTTAAGATTTGCTACTGGTGATGGGATTGTGCAGGTACAGCAGCCACCTGATGCCAGTAAGATGATTTATACAAAACGTAGCCCTGTGGTGTTCCAAATGTCAGTCACGCAGACACAGTTTAGGTATAACAGTGTTAACAATGTTACACTACGTTAACTCCAGAGCTACCCTTCTATGAACACCAACCTGCTGTGTAAAACATCCTAGTTATTATGTTTTAATTGCTGGCTGTAGAATGATCGTGCGCTTAATTTCACGGAGTGCTTGCATAATATAATATAAATTAAAATATCATGAGACCATGCGTAAGTAAAACACATATGATAGATACTATATAGTGCCGGAAATCATTCACAGTCATTCACACACTATAGCAAACGGGCCTCGCTCTCTCGAGGTTCGTATATTCATGAAAGAATGACGCCATAACCGGCGGAGCAAATAAAATGGCGATAGCAGTAGATGGTGGAGGCTGAGGCCTTGAAACGCTGGATGAATTCCCCAGATGGTATCTGAGAGAACAGAATCGATTGCTTAACGGGTTAAATAATTAATTGATGATGTGTTTTGCGTATAGGCACATACTCGCAAGCAAATTAATGTTGTGAACCTTAACCTCAACAAAGGCTGACTTGACACTGTACGCGTCATTACGTTACAAACGGCGCGCCAGAGAAAATCTACTTTAACAATACTGCAGTTAAATTCTTGCACATGGTAAATGAATAGCTGCCCACAGCTACATATTGTCCAAAGAAGCATATTCCGAATTTGATGCTCTATTTGTTCGTAAGAGTGCATTGATGGTGCAAAATAACTCAGTCGTGCTGCTGTTTGTGGGTCGCTTAGGCTAATGGTCTCCATTAACCACTTAGCACGCCCTTGTGTATCAAAAATAACGATAGAATCAGGCGAATGCGAATAAAGTGTTCACTACTGCACAGTTAGAAATAGGCCTAAGCACCTGGACGGAATGTTCAAAACGTGCCTCAACGCATTCGTTCATACTCTTGAACACGTTTACTCTAGATAAATGTCTGGGTCCGACAGTAATAGGTATTCACACATGCAAGGTGGATAATCACCATACTAGGATAACACTGTAATTTACACAGAAAAGATTACACAAAATTGCGGACATTATTCTTAATTGACAGAAGGTTGAGAGTAAACTTGATGCATCGTCTTCTAGTCTGACTCTTATGTTTTGGTAAGTTTGACGCATGGGCAATACTCGGCCATCGTGTTGATACCCCAGACCTTGCCCTTACATTAGTTGATGCCGTGGTAGAGGGGTTATTGTCTATTGACTGATTTAGGCTTGAATGGCAGTAGACATTATCATCTGCACGTGAACTTTAACCGTGGAACGCTCTACGTAGATTAGATTAACTGCGAGTTTTTACAAGGACTACTACCATTTGAGCATGGACCTGGGAGTAGTAATCATAATAACGCACAATGGCATTGTACCAATAGTTAGCGGCATCAAATGCTCGGTGGGTGCACAATGTCCATCAAATGATGATATGTCTTCGCACATATCCCAGCTCTTATGGCGTATCTAGAAGTGTCAGGGTTGATGTTGCAACATTTATATTGCATGCATTATCTGGCTTATGACATTACGAAATGACAGAGAGACGTCTGAGGCAGAATGATTCACCCTCATCGTTATTATACAATGCAAATAGAGACGCATACTTAGCAAATATATAAAAGGAACGAACAACAAAAACCAATCGTGTGTTTTTCAGGTGTGATATGCTGTGTAGTGTGTTCAAGAAATCTAACAAACGACAGTTGTTATACTGACAGTGATTGATTTTATGCAAAGCATGTTTAGGCCAGCCATCACAGAGGCATGAGGGTAACATCGTGTGAAGAACTTCTTTGCTTTCGTCATAATGGGGCGTCGTTGATGCCGTTCCACTTCAGCTGATGAGATTAAACCCTCTCAGCTGTTGTTTTTTTGTGCCTGAGGCGATTTTATATAATTACATTATGAATGACTACTGGCAGATAAAGCTAATTACCATGAGATATTGTATTGCTTAAATTGGGCATTCGCGCGCGCGGTATCACAATGTTTCCTAGCCCGTTTGAAATTAAAAGAATATTTATGCACGATTCAGCTTGACATTCGATTGTGGCTTACTCTTTGTTCTAAGTAAGTGACTCCGAGCCGTTACATAAAATATACGGTCACGTGGTTTTATGGTTATTCCTACCCCGAGCGAGCAAATATGTTTATGTATGATTCGGCGCAGATCCAAATAATTGAGGCACTGGTTACTGGAGGGCATTCTTCAAAACAATAGGTTCATTTTGTTGTTATAGTATATTTTATTTCATGTTCATATAAGCAGCAAGACAACGCTGTAGCTAAACATATATTTGCCAACTTCATTGGAAACTAAATATTAAGTTGCAAACCCTTTAGCGATTAAGTGTTTTCAAGGGGTTAATTCCATTAAATAATCCCGCTGAAACAAACCTGCTCTATGGAAAACCCCTTGACTTCAAATGCGCGTAGCGTGTTTGATCTTGACATAATTTGTCAACGCATATGTACTGTTCATCTTTGCCAAGTTGATAAACACTGCCATTATGGCCGCGTACGTTACCCTGTTAAATACATTACCCTTGACATAAAATTAGTCGGTTTAAACCCGGACAACAATCAACAAATGTTAAGATAACGGCTCAAAATAAACCCAAACATATTTAGTCGTTTTAAATCTATGGCTCACATTTCTTAGATTGTAAATTTATTTTAAACAGGCCGCAAAATATTGTTGAAAAAGACGATGAGTGTAATTCTTCACCCCCGCCACCCCCCCCCCCCCCCCTCTATCAGAAAAAAACAAACAACATTTGGAATGGCTTGCAGGGTGATCATTGTGGGTGAGAGTTTTCATATCATTGATATATTTATTTATTTGTGTCATGTTACATTAATGTCAATACGAACAACGTCACCAGGATTCACATTCCACATCTACATGCTTTAAATGCAACAGTAATAGGCTCACGTGCTGAATGGCGCGGTTGGGAGGGGGAGGTGGGGGGGGGGGTGTGTGGATACGCTAACAAATCCAGCCATGGCGGTATGACAACGGCGGTATAATGCGAGAAACTTGCTCTCAGCAATCAATCTATTGGAGTTCATTTCATGACTGATAAGTTTGATCACGATTGCCAAGGTAATGATTTACATTAACGTTAACGATTATAGCAATATGCATTGGCGATGATGTGTGCGTGGATTGTTCGAATTTCGTGTATATTTAAGCGTATGACATATACATTTGAATTCAATTGTCAACAAGTATCATATGGTATTTCATCATGTTTCTTAGTGGGAATGGATATAAGATCGCTCTCTGTAAAGTGAAGTGAAACAGCAAATTCACCAGGTATGAATTGCCTCATATCACTACAGTTAAGATTTGCTACTGGTGATGGGATTGTGCAGGTACAGCAGCCACCTGATGCCAGTAAGATGATTTATACAAAACGTAGCCTTGTGTTTTTACAAATGTCAGTCACGCAGACACAGTTTAGGTATAACAGTGTTAACACAATGTTACACTACGTTAACTCCAGAGCTACCCTTCTATGAACACCAACCTGCTGTGTAAAACATCCTAGTTATTATGTTTTAATTGCTGGCTGTAGAATGATCGTGCGCTTAATTTCACGGAGTGCTTGCATAATATAATATAAATTAAAATATCATGAGACCATGCGTAAGTAAAACACATATGATAGATACTATATAGTGCCGGAAATCATTCACAGTCATTCACACACTATAGCAAACGGGCCTCGCTCTCTCGAGGTTCGTATATTCATGAAAGAATGACGCCATAACCGGCGGAGCAAATAAAATGGCGATAGCAGTAGATGGTGGAGGCTGAGGCCTTGAAACGCTGGATGAATTCCCCAGATGGTATCTGAGAGAACAGAATCGATTGCTTAACGGGTTAAATAATTAATTGATGATGTGTTTGCGTATAGGCACATACTCGCAAGCAAATTAATGTTGTGAACCTTAACCTCAACAAAGGCTGACTTGACACTGTACGCGTCATTACGTTACAAACGGCGCGCCAGAGAAAATCTACTTTAACAATACTGCAGTTAAAATTCTTGCACATGGTAAATGAATAGCTGCCCACAGCTACATATTGTCCAAAGAAGCATATTCCGGATTTGATGCTCTATTTGTTCGTAAGAGTGCATTGATGGTGCAAAATAACTCAGTCGTGCTGCTGTTTGTGGGTCGCTTAGGCTAATGGTCTCCATTAACCACTTAGCACGCCCTTGTGTATCAAAAATAACGATAGAATCAGGCGAATGCGAATAAAGTGTTCACTACTGCACAGTTAGAAATAGGCCTAAGCACCTGGACGGAATGTTCAAAACGTGCCTCAACGCATTCGTTCATACTCTTGAACACGTTTACTCTAGATAAATGTCTGGGTCCGACAGTAATAGGTATTCACACATGCAAGGTGGATAATCACCATACTAGGATAACACTGTAATTTACACAGAAAAGATTACACAAAATTGCGGACATTATTCTTAATTGACAGAAGGTTGAGAGTAAACTTGATGCATCGTCTTCTAGTCTGACTCTTATGTTTTGGTAAGTTTGACGCATGGGCAATACTCGGCCATCGTGTTTATACCCCAGACCTTGCCCTTACATTAGTTGATGCCGTGGTAGAGGGGTTATTGTCTATTGACTGATTTAGGCTTGAATGGCAGTAGACATTATCATCTGCACGTGAACTTTAACCGTGGAACGCTCTACGTAGATTAGATTAACTGCGAGTTTTTACAAGGACTACTACCATTTGAGCATGGACCTGGGAGTAGTAATCATAATAACGCACAATGGCATTGTACATGACCATAGTTAGCGGCATCAAATGCTCGGTGGGTGCACAATGTCCATCAAATGATGATATGTCTTCGCACATATCCCAGCTCTTATGGCGTATCTAGAAGAGTTAGGGTTGATGTTGCAACATTTATATTGCATGCATTATCTGGCTTATGACATTACGAAATGACAGAGAGACGTCTGAGGCAGAATGATTCACCATCATTGTAATTATACAATGCAAATAGAGACGCATACTAAGCAAATATATAAAAGGAACGAGCAACAACAACCAATCGTGTGTTTTTCAGGTGTGATATGCTATGTAGTGTGTTCAAGAAATCTAACAAACGACAGTTGCTATTCTGACAGTGATTGACTTTATGCAAAACATGATTAGGCCGGCCATCACATCGTGTCAAAAACCTCTTTGCTTTTGTCATAATGGGGCGTCGTTAATGCCGTTCCACTTCAGTTGATGAGATTAAACCCTCTCAGCTGTTGTTTTTTTTGTGTAATTGGCGATTTTATATAATTACATTATGAATGACTACTGGGAGATAAAGCTAATTACCATGAGATATTGTATTGCGCAAATTAGGCATTCGCGCGCACGGTATTACAATGTTTTCTAGCACGTTTGAAATTAAATGAATATTTATGTACGATTCAGCTTGACATTCGATTGTGGTTTACTCTTTGTTCTAAGTTAGTGACTCCGAGCCGTTACATAAAATATACGGTCACGTGGTTTCATGGTTATTCCTACCCCGAGCGAGCAAATATGTTTATGTATGATTCGGCGCAGATCCAAATAATTTGAGGCACTACTACCTACAAGCACAGCTCTGAACAGTATGCAATTGACCTGATTAGCATACAGTAATTAACTTCAAGCGTCGACGACGATAGCTACACCTCATTTTGTACAGCATCTGCATAAATGTGTCATTTCTTGGTCTCTCTAAGGAACAGCAGCACCATGTGTTAACCACTCTTGCTTCCTGCATTCGGTGAAGTCTGATTTTGGCACGGTGAATGAGTATCGAGTCTCCAAAATGCTTTCCCCTAGAGGTGTTATAGATAAGAATCTATCCCTAGTACCTCAAGACATTCACGGTCATGGCTAACAACAAAATCGTCATATAAAAACCCAATGCAAAATTCCTTCATTAGGGTGGCGTGATAAGTTGGTGCCGAATCAAGAAGGAAGCGTTGGATCGAGCCACTGTGCTGTTTACTGCCTAAATACAAAATCAGCTACCTGCATGTATAATGATTCCAGGTGAAGACTCTTCATATGATTAAGTAATAGCAATTAGTGCTATATATTGCACCACAAGGCGTCTAGATGGCGCGCGGGCGCAAACCCAACAACACTGTTATCAAGACATCAGATGTACTGTGCTTTATTGCCGTTTACCTTGATGGAGAATATAGTACACCTGGTCTGTTGCCGCGAGTGCAATATACAGTTTTCCGTTAACAGCGTGAGTGATGGGTGCATAATTTATCCAACAGGCATTGCGTGATGCTATGTGAGATACTGTAAATTATTATGGGTTTAATTGGCAATAAACGGCCGCGAGAGGATATCACCATGGAGTGCATTACATATATTAGATTAGGTATCGTGTCCGCAACCAACAGCTACTACTAAGTAAGCGTGGTAGAAGAGAAGATTAGTCAATAAGAAATATAACCGTGCTATTGCATATTGGTAAATTTCAACGACATTCAGTGCTATGTCGGGCACTGGGCATAAACGTAGTTTGTTTTCGACTTCTAACATCCCGCATACATTGTTTACTTATGGTATTAACAAATGAATGGATCTGATGTAGCATCGTAAACGTTTACCTATATGATGCACTTTGTACTGTTGGTATGGTGCTTAAACAATAAAAAAGACCATTAATGATCAATGTTAGTTCAAATGGTTCAAACCCCTCGGTTAATATATAACGGAATAATGACTGGTTTTTCCCGTGTATGTTATCTATGCTCTTAGTATAACGAAATCGTGTGCAAGGGCTACTGTAATGTACGAAAGAAATCATAAATTCAGCAACTAATAGATACCTAAGAATCAGCTACAAATGCTTTCTTGTCGGACTATTATGTGGGAATAATTATGATCCATCGCCTATTACCCCAATGCATAGACATTGCGTTGTTTTTTGTGATTCGTCGAATTTGATTCGCATCGCTCGTTGGGTTAGCATGGTGCTGGGCGTATGACACAGTTACTTTTATAACACTAGATATTTTGCATGAAAATCGTAGAGCGGCATTTGACGCTCCATCTCTTAATTGTCGTGTGTTGTGGCATATGTGTAGGTACTGCCAACAAACGTAGCGCGCTCTTGACGTATGTGGCAGGGCTAGAGCAAGTGCGGCAAGTATGAGTCTAGGCATGCATACATTACTCACTTATGTCATCATTCGCTGTATATGATGACAAATCGTGCTCCATCAGCGGGATATAGCTTATGCCAGTTTAAAAAAGCCACCATATCCATGTAAGTTGAAATGTTGATAGAATCGGAAGGTCCAGTAGATCTAACCACGAGAACAGTATTATGTGAAAAGGTTTTTGCTGGCATTCTCTTGGTCACTTTTTAAGGTCATCTTAATATCAAGTGAACTTGATAATAACTTGACATTCGGCAGCTAGGCACAAACGCTGACTACGAAGTACACGTGTCATCATACATTAGAAATATTCGACAGTAGTGTACGACGCGGGGAAAAAGCCTTGCGATGGTAAATTCTTTTTTAAAGAGGTCCACTGATGTTCACATAAAATCTAATCTTTTTACTGGCTCGATGATCTTCCCGGGGAAAAGTCACCCGCATCTCATGCATCCTATTAAATATCCTTTTTTTGATGCTACACCTCGAACACCATGCTTACATAATTTGAAACGATTGTATTAACCTATTGTTATTATTGCTATTATCATATATCATTGTACATACAAATAACGAAGATACAAATTGCTTGAATGGTGCGAGAAATATATTTGGATGAATATAAACTCTCTGAATGGAATCACACAGGGTTGAATGTTTTCTCGATTACATGTCCATTGAGCAATATGTATGCACTATAAATCGCGCTCATCAAGGGCTGGTCTCGAGGGTCATTCTCATCTTGGTCTACGTAAATATATAAAGATTGTGCTGTTGACATTATGCTTAAACTAATCGTAAAGGATATTAAACTGGACTACAGAGAGAAGGCCTAAACCAAGGCTAGTAACAAACAGCACTCTGGCAATTGATATAATACTCAACAAAACGCTAAGCACTGCATATATACGGCAGTTAGTCGCTGTTGACTTCTGTTTTGTTATCCATGGTGCGTTTAAATCATTCAGTAATGCAAATAATGCTCAAAGATGACAATTTATGATATATATCAAGGATAATGTGGAACCTCGTTAGGTCATAGCAATCGATATGTTATTATAGTACAATAGCAGCTATTCTTACAATGGTCCACATCCACGGGTTGCTTCAGCCATAGTGCTTTATGAGGTATGTGTGCCATATTAGCGCCATTGCTGCATGTATGAAGTGACACTTTATAGCCCGGACACATGAGAAACATGAGGTTCGTTATATGTTGAAACTATTCATGACAGACAATTTGCCATAGTGAAGTGATATGAGTGTGCATTGTGGGATAAATGCCATTTTTGATTAAGAGCTTTTAAATAATGTTTCTTCAGGATATCATCTTAGACCAAGTGACACAATTATAAACACTGTCTTACGTTAACACTTGCAATCAAATAGATTTTCTGAATAGTTTGGGCTTATCTTATGTCCAACGTTTAAGCGATTAGTGCAATATTGTGCAAGCCCACTCACCCGTCATTTTGTATATCGTGACCAACAAAAATAGGCACACATTTATTTCCGGTCAACATCGCATACTTCATCCAATACTATGCCTCATAAAGCTAATAATCTCCAAGTGAACGGGTCAGAGTAAGGTCATGGTGTATGCTCTTGCTGCTGGTAATATCGTATACTTGTCTGGCTGTGTTACCCACTCATTATATAAAATAATGGTATAAGGGGAGTCAGTTTGGGCTCGACACAGCCATACATAACGAAGAGTACCGCGATTTATTGATAAGACAACTGTTGTGCACGCTGAGACAAATATTGACATTGTTTTCACTTTTCACTTTTGCCCCTTGCTAAGACTGCCATATTATGAGCCCTAACGGAGACCTGTTTTAGGGGTCACTGTAATATTGCTCTGATTCAACATTTAGGGGTAACCAAAAATGAAGCTAGTATGTATATTTGGAATCTAAACCAGACAATTTATCCGGGCTACATTTATGAGATACTTGTTCAGTGACCACTTAATTTATTTCGGGGGAAAAGCGACAGTAGCGTCCTTGACGTGAACTCTAAGACCTCGAATATGCAATGATGATAAATAAAACATAGATTAGATAAATTTCAGATGAAAAACGAATAGCTGTCAATGGTTGCATATTTGCCATATCAGTGTTTATTGACAATGGTTGAAGAGACATAACATGGTCGTGCCGCTGTTTGTCGAGGAATTTAGGGAAATGGGGCCCATAAAGGGATCCCACTTAATGAACCACTTTAGATTTGTCCATAACACTAATTCGTGATACAGCAGTAACGATGCAATCACATCTATGCGAAGGCCTTGTCCTTATTGTTGCATAACTCGAAATATGCCAAAGCATCCCGAGGGAAAGTGCCATAATTTGTTATCATTCTTTGGAAGAGTTTACTTCTGGGTCCTCAAACGCGAGGTATTTGCACTTGACAATAAAATGATGGGATAATACTGTAATTTTACACAGCTAGGCATTTATACAATTGTGGATTTCTTCTCAATTGAGATACGCTGGAGAGTAATCTTGATATCTTCTTGCCTGGCTGTTATGTTGTGATAATTTGGATGTACGAACAATATCCTCGATCATCGTCTTTATGTCTCACACCTTGCGCTATGTGATGCTGTGGATTAATGTAAGTTAAAATGTCAGTCACCGTTAACATCTAATAGTGAATATTACCATGGTATGTATTATGTATATTGAATCACTGCAAATTTGGAAAAGGACTAATCCTGATTAAGCATTGTCCTGATTGACAGTAGCAATATGCATTACTAATATTAATCTGAATCAAATGATTTATGAGCAATTTGCCTGAAATAATGAATGATATAACATATTACATCACCTATATCTAGAAAGTTGCTGTTGCACAATTGATGCAATGTTTCGTATGCATTTGTTTGCTTATGACTTTCACGAAGTGACGCACCTGATGAGACATCAATCTTTGCCGACGGAAATATTTAGCAGATTAGTAAATGAGATAGTAACCATGATAATTGGTGTAATATTTCGGTGGGATATGAAGCGTTATGCGCAAAAGAATTGATATCAACGATAGTTCTTTTGCTGACACCTTTGGTCATGGACTTCTCTTTTGCCATAATGGGGTGCACTTATTGTCATTCCACTTCAGTTAATGAGATTTCACTCTCAAAGATATTGTGTCCTGTGCGAGAAAGAGCAGCCTGACATTCCATTATGTGTTGCTCCTTCTACTAAGGGACAAAGTCTATGACTACAACCTACATGGGTACGTACGATTCGGAACAAAGCCAAAAAAAAAGACGTGGTCTTATGTTGCACTCCATGAAAATACAGCGCCAAATTGGAAGCATTTAACTTGATTAGCATATTTGGACTACCATTACACGTCGACCGATAGCTACACATCCTTGTGCATTCTATTAGCATTTATGTGTCTTGTTTGTAACTATCTTGGAAACAGCGGCGCAATGTATTTAACACTCATGCTACCCGTATTTAGTGAGGTCTATCAATGAGCATTGAGACTTATGCTTTCCCTTAGGAGTGTTTTAGGGGAAGAATACTTCTTCTGCAATTGGCAAATACTACCAAGCGCTTGCGTTCATGACTCGCAAATAACTCGTCATATAAACTCTCAAAGTAAAATTCACCATGTCTGCACTGGTGTCATTATCTTTATTCTAGATGAAATTCAGTAAATGGAAATAAGATAATTCATCCGCGCAAATAAATGGCGATGTTGCTGCAATATCGTTAGTAGGACACTGGACAATTGCAGTCACAACGTTTGTCAGCGACCATTCGTTTTCTTCGAGCCAACATATTTTCTTCGAGCCAACATAT